>WSFP011407780.1:0-25183 GCA_009831015.1 Picea engelmannii
AAGAATCCATTGACTATGAGGAAACACTTGTTTCTGTAGAAAGACTTGAAACTATAAGAACTTTTATTTCCATTGCACCTTAGTTAAAGGTAACAATTTATCAAATGGATGTTAAATATTCTTTCTTAAATGGATATTTGAAGGATGAAATTTATGTTGAACAACCTCAAGGTTTCATTGCTAATGTGAAAGAAGATAAATTTTATAGGCTTAAAAAGGATCTTTATGTTATTAAACAAGCTCCTAGAGTTTGGTACTCTAGAATATATAAATATCTTCATGATCATGGATTTGTTTAATGTTTTTCTGAGGGTGTTGTGTACAAGAACGTTGTGGGAACACTTTTCGTCATTCTTTTCTTATATGTGGATGAATTAATATTTATGGGCATCTCATCCCCACTTGTGAAGGAGTTCAAAGAGGCAATGAAATCTGAATTTGAAATGTCTAACTTATGAGAAATGCAATATTTTTTGGGTATGTAAATAAAAAAAATAGCTACAAGTACATCCATTTGTCAATCCAAATATGTTGAAGAATTGTTGAAGTGGTTTAACATGCAATATTGTAAACATGTGAGCACTCCCATAGTTGTTGGGAGTAAGTTGATGAACAAGATGAAGCTCCACTTTGTAATGCCACTCTTTATACATTGTTAATTCATGTATTATTTATATAAAAACCACTAGATGAGAGATTATGTTTTCTTTGATTCTGGTTGTTAGGTTCGTGCATCAACCTCATGAGTCTCATTGGTGGGAATCCAAAAGAATTCTGAAATATGTAAGTGGTACCAATTTTTTTTTATTGTTTATAATGCTACTAATGATTTCAATGTTGTAGCATACACAAATGCATATTGGGCAAGTAGATCTTGGATGATCAAAATAATACTTTTGGATATTCTTTTCTCTTTGAAGGAAAGTTTATTTCTTGCAGACTTTTGCTCTATCTATGGTTGAAGAAGAATATATTGCAACATCATCAACTAGTACACAAGTTATTTGGATGACAATATGTTTTGAAGGCTTGGGAATGGAATTATGTAAACTCATGAAAGTCTATTATGACAATCAAAGCGCAATCTCCATGACAAAGAATCCAGTATCCCACAACAAGAGAAAACAATTTCATTCAATATATTCTACAACAAAAATTCATCTCTTTTGAATTCTATCAGACATTTATACTAAGGCTCTTCCAAAGGATAGATTCAAAAATCTTAGAGTGCTCTTGGGAAACCTGCAGAAGTCTGTGGTTGAGAAACCGCTACCTAGGGGCATATAATCCATCAAAGTCACCTGGGTATCGCACATGACCAGGGCTACACTAACCCTTATCATGGCTAGATTTTTTGGTGTCTTCTCCCGATAGCGGCAGGTTTCAAACATGATTTTCCTTGCAGAATCAGGCCCATCGAAACGCATCCCTCTATTGGGATTTGACAAGAATTAAAAAACTTGACATCAAGGAGGAGATTGAAATAAATGATGCCTAGTTTTTAGACATGCATTGAGCATATGAAAACTAGTATGTTGGACATCTCCATATGGTAATTTGGATCTATCACATGTTACTACAATCATTTTTGTTTAACTCTATAGTTCCATTTGATTGTCCATTCTTATATTTATGCACATGATTTTACAATTTATTACAGAGATAAGTTGTTTTTGTAGTCCAGTAAGTTCCTTTGGTACTATAGTTTTTTGGTAATCACTATATAAAAAACTAGCATACTTTGTGTTTTCTTCTTTTCATAAAGAGAGCATAGTCTAGTACAGAGCATAGCATGCTATCTTTTAAGAAAAAACTGAGCATAATCTATAATGTTTCTTTTAGAAATAGTGTAGGGCATTTAGTTGTTGTTGTTATATTCAACTGTGAAATTTTTTTTGTTGTCATGGAAACACTGTAAATTATTTTTTGTTGTGCACTATTTGTATCTCATATTTCTAGTTGCGATTGTAAGCATTTATTTAAATCCTTTTTGGTTGTGATTCTAAGCATTTATTTAAATCATTTTGCTCAAATCCTTTGACCCCATCGATCGGATTACGTGCATTAATATGGGCATCGATAGGAAATGGATGGTTATAGGATTCGTTGTCATGCATCTTTCCATTCTGATTTGTTGTTGGATATTTATGGCCTCAGTAAGATATTCACAGATGAATGATCTAAGGGAATTGCACCTGTCACTCTAAATCATGAGCCCTTATACTTTGTTTTATATATATGAATGTTGACTTGCAAGTTTCACCCACGGTCATGTTTGTGTTTTGATATGGAGAAGATAGATCAGTCCAGTGGATATGAGATGGGAGGATGATCCAGATTATTTTGAGAATGACATGAAGATAGAAATATAATTGAGATATAACAATGAAATACACAAAAATATAGAAGAGAACACAAAAATACAATGAAATCCGACTTCTAGTACTGAATAAGATAGAAAAACACTGTAGAACACAAACTGGAAAAATGGGGTAGCATATCTCTGAAAGAAAAGAGATGTTGGTTGTTCTTCATTCGCAACAAGATTTACATCACAGTCCATTGCATGCTTAAAGGGCCTCCTTCACCTCAATTCTATATGAGAGAGTGAGAGGAGAACAATTCCCATGATGCATGTGGGATACATTAGACAAAGTTTATAAAATGTCATAGGCATGTAAAACACTAGGACTTGTCTTTTCATGTTTTGAAGCATAAAACAATAAAATGTCATAGGCATGTAAAACACTTGTCTTTTCTTGTTTTGAAGCATAAAACAATAAAAAAAAATCCTTCATTTCTTTGTTTGGTAAAGTAGTTTAGGCTAGTTGTTTCATTTACCAAGGAAAAATATTTTTTTCTTAATTTCTTTACTTGAATGCTTATGACATTAAGTATCTCATAGTAGAGTGAAATCTTGTTTTAAGTTTTTCTTTTCAAAGATCTGAGAAAAGTAGTTTCGAAATGTTTGGTTAAAAAGATTAATTTGGAAAATCTTTATTTGTGAAGAAATAAGTACTTTTGTTTCCAGTTTCATCTTATGCTCTTCTCTTTCGTATCTTAAAAAAAATCACTGGTTTTATTTCCGTTCCTCTTGACTTAAGACAACTACTAAAATTAACGCTTAATTAAAAGTTATTAGACTTTGTGTTTGAAGGGTCCATCAATTTAGTCTAGGTGAGAGCCTTGATTTAGGATTGGAGAGGAAAATCTTCAAGGCTACAAAAACAAACATAAGAGTCTAAGCTAGGGAGTGCTTGAAAGTCCAGTAACCTTGAAAGTTATTTGGGACGCCCCTCTAACATAGGGGCTAAACACGAGGTCGTGTAAGGAAAGGTAGTGGAGATAACCACTCCAAATCTGGACCAAGCTTAGTGGGGAATGCATATAGAGGGCTTATCTTGGGATTTCGTTGATCGCATTTGTCATGGAGCTTTGTGGGTCTCAAATCCATTTGATCTCCTTAGTCATCTTCTAGAACACTTACTTTCAATACCCTTAGTAGGTTTCGGGCTTGATACCCTGCTCATTGTGGTCCATCCGACTGTCGACTGTACCAGCCTGTTGATTGTTCGCGCACTGGAAATCTAGTTTCCTTTATCTTAGTGACTTACATAGGTGACTGCAGGGGTATACCGTGGTACCTAGGGAAGACATTGGGAAAAAATTTGCAGAGTATACCCAGAGGGTGCTTCCGTATTCGAGTTGCACTTGAACTAGTAAGTTGTTCTAGTATTGGCTGGTGTAACTGTTCTTCCAACTAGCTAGTGATCTGCTTGTCTTATCTCATAGGAACTTTTTCTAGTGTGTGATGGATTTCAAAACGATTATAGAAAGACCTAGTGTGTCATTGATATTATAACACAGTGGAGGATCAGGAGCTCCACTGGTCATGAAGGATTTTGGGACCATTGTTGGTTGATCTTGAGCTACCCCCGCTACCGCTAAGGAGAAAACAATACTAGCAAGGGTATTTTGAGGCGACTAGGTTACAAAACCCTGTGCCCGACTTCTCTCTAAGAAGAGAAAATTTGATTCTAGAGGAACCAATCATTTCTGACCTTGGAGCAGAAGCTCTTGGTCTGTATAAACCTCCAATCACTGATCTAACGATGCCCATCATCATACAGGTTTGACCTTATGAGCATCAGGTAGTGTCACAAGCAGCGATGGAAACAAATGCTACTACTTCCTTAGGGAATACTCATATTTCCTCTACGGTTGTCACTATAGTGGGTGTTATGCCTCCTAACCAATCGTCGCTGGTCTGAACCACTATGGTATCGACTGCCTCTACCTCGAGCAATGGTATGATTCTGTCTATGGCAAGGATCACTGCTCCTTTAACCCAGAGTGTGACAGGCCCTTCGTTCTCATACGGGATTCCTGGCTTCGGTATGAGCACTATCCTTTCCTACTCCACTCTACAGACTTTAGGTCTAGAGGTAGGGAGATCCAACGCTCCTCTGCAAGGATACATGGGGGGCACTTCAGCTCCCTATAACACTTTCCCTTATGGAGGGGGTCATATACCTCCTTCATCCCCTTCACTTAGTGGTGCTCAACAACACTCCACCAGGCCGAACATAAACCATAATTCATTTAGAGAAGGTAGTCAAGGAAATCCTTCTTATAGCATATCGATAGGTTCAACACCATTCTCTTTGTTCGACGCATTTGGTAACAATGCTTTCTCGTCAGCTGTCATCTCGGCCAGGGGAAACCCCGGTTATGGATGACAATATCTTGTACAAGGTACTATTCCTGCATAGGGGGCAAACTTAGGAATTCCTTCCTCACAAGGACCTTGGAATCCATGGAAGGGATTAGTTCCCTTGTCAGGGATGCCGACCGGGAGCAACCCCTTCCATATCCAATGGAAACTCGGGTAAGGATCAACACCTACTCCCGTTGGATCGGTAGGGGAAAACCCTTCCCAAAATCCTTGGAATGCGACGCAACCCCTGCCCTTTTCATCCTATTACGGGATTCAGTCGATGACGTCTCAATAAGAAAAAAATATGTACGCTGGTCACGACCATGGTTTTAACCAAAACCCTGGCCAGCAACCTAACTTTTCCTGGCAACTTGGTGCCAGCCAAACTATAGGCTCCTTTTTCCCTGGTTATAATCAACAACCCAAATTACCATTTTTGACAATTCTGCACTTTCCAGACTTGACAAGGTTATTAAATGACCACATCTGTCACGATCCACGTTGGCCTCCCATGTCGACCAACTTGTCTTCCAGCATTCCAAAGTTAGAGGCTAAGCCTAATGAAGATCCAGGCGATCATGTGACTACCTTCCATCCATGTTGCTCGTCTAACTCTTTGAGAGACGACTCTGTCCAGTTGCATTTGTTTCAACGCACTCTCATCAGAAGTGTTTCAAAATGGTACATTGAGCTCAACCACTCAAAATACTCTTCCTTCGGTGACTTGGAAATGGATTTCTTAAACCATTTCCAATTACCTGTGAGATACGACGTCGGGACTGAATTTTTGGCCAACTTTGAGCAGACAAAAGACGACCATATATCCGATCACATATGAGAATGGAGACACCGGAAGAGTTTGATAAAAGTGCCAGTCCCACCAACATTCTTGCTTGAGTGGTTCCTTAAGTCTTTGGTACCCTATTTATCTAAATACATCACAACCTTGGGGGTATTTTCAGAGCAAGAAGTGATAATTAGAGCTCAACAGATAGAGCTGATTTACTATCAATCTGGTTTACTTTACAGAGTTTTGCTAGATTCACCATAGTCAATGATTGACAAGACCATATAGAGATCTAGACCACATGTCGATGGTATTGTTGGTTTAGTGCAAAGGAATATCGTTTATCAGCTATCAAATCAATTGTAGTAATTGTCGATACAACAGACAGTGGCCAACCAGACCATTGGTTCAGTTGTTCCCCCTACCCAAAATTCGGATGTACACAATGTGCAATCAACAAACCCGAAGGCTACCCTGTAGCTTGAAGGAAAGAAGAAACAACAAAAGATGGGTAAGGAAGATAAGAAACCTACTGATAATGCTGGTAGGTGTAACACTGAAAATAAGAAGTCAAAGTATCCATGTAATCTTTGGAAGGAATACCACCCAACTCAGTAGTGCCCTCAGCTTGCGGAGGCCCATAAGTTATTGGCACAAAAACAACCTGTCATGTTAACGAATCCATTTCCACATGGGAAACAGTTGACTCAAGCCTCTTCGAGCGTGGAAGGGGGCAATCAGAGACCCCCTCCATCTGCGAGTAATCCTTCATCCATGAATGTATACATGATGAAAGGTAGCATTGACATAATGACTAGGACACGCGACTACCGAATTCCAAGAACCTTTGAGAAGAGTAAAGAATCTGAAAACCCACCTCTTCCTCTCTAGATAGAGAAGACGTTGGGAGAAACAATTACACACATCCCCAATGGTGCGTCCAAGAATGCTTCCCACAACCCAAACTCAAGGGTCGCCCATAACTACTCTATGGTGGAGGATTTGTCACAAACCCCTTGTGCGATGTCTACTTTGGAAGTCCTCCAGAGCTTCCCTTCCCAGAGAAATCCTTTGTTAGCTGACTTAGGATCTGCTAAGAATTGTAATCTGGGAACGATCATGCTTGATACAACCGACTTAAAACATTGTCTTCCTTACCACGTAGCATTTCAGACATTAGTGGCTTACACCACGAAAATTTTTACTCGGAACATTTTCCTCACGGTGGTTGATGAGAATGCCTCGACATGCATGATGTATTTGGCGTGTTGGAAGGCCATTGGCCAACCCATTTTTGTCTCCTTCAGCTACTATTCTTAGCGATTTCGATGGGCGTTCATTCTGACCACATGGAATCATCCCTTCTTTCCCAGTGCAATTAGGGGGGAAGACCGTGTGCGTCGAGGTTGAAGTGGTTGATGTGTCTCTCGACTACAATCTCCTGTTAGGAAGGAGTTGGACCTATTCTATGCAAGCAGTGGTCACGACATTTTTCCGGGTCTTGTTTTTTCCACACGAGGGTCGGATCATGTTCATTGATCAGTTATCCTTTTCCCATCCTGACCCTTCATCGGGGGTATCCACGGTCTCAATGATTGATAACCCTCAACCCGACATAGTCAATGTAGGGGTTGGTTTGTGCCCACCTTTGATGGGTACGTTCGATTACATGCCTTCGAATGGCAATGTCCACTGCATATTAGCTGTCCCCGACTAGCCCAGGGCCGAAATCTTTCAAATCTCGTCATTTTGCATGAATTACTTTAACGATCTTTGGACTCTTCCTTCCCCGTAAGCTACAATGGAACTGACAAGACACCATGGCATGGCCATGCCTTTCTCCACATTAGAAGTTGTATACTCTATAGTCCATCAATCTTCCACCAACCCCGACCAGACTCCCACATAGGAGTTAGATCTGGTTCTCGAGCCTATTTGGGCTCAAGGTTCCCTCGTCGATACTGATTCTTTAGACTTAGTATTTCCCTCAGAAGAGGTGATTATTGAGGTAATGACTAGTTTGGACAGACCCTGGGATGATCTTCATCATAGATCTTACTTACTCCCAGAGTTAAGAAGAATTGAAGCAGGTGAATTCACTCTGATTATGACTGGAGATAAGGCTTGTCCTATCAATCCTTTGGCTACACACGTTGTTTACACTGAAGGAAATATGGAAACCATTTCTCAAATGATACCTATTGATATCTCCAGAACCCTTGGCGCTCTGGAGAATATCTTTGTTGGAGCGGACTACTCCCCCAAGGAGATTCAAATCTACACAGATTTGTTTAAAGAATTCCACGACGTGTTTTCCTGGTCTTACGAGGAAATGTCAGGCATAGATCCAAGAATCATTGAAAATGAAATCATGACACATCCTGATGCTAATCCGGTCTGGCAGAAGCTTCATCTAGTCAATCCTAGGAAAGTAATAGTTATTAATGTTGAAGTAGATAAACTACTCCAAGCTGGTTTCATCTACCCTGTCCAATTGACTCAATGGGTGTCAAATCTCGTTCCACTCAACAAAAAATAGGGTATGATTCACATATGTACGAACTTCCATGATTTGAACAAGGCCTGTCCAAAGGATAATTTCCCCACACCATTTATTAACTAGATAGTTGATGAATGCGCAGGTTGCAAAGCCTTTTATTTCATGGATGGTTTTTCGGCATATAATCAGATACAAATGAATCCCAAATACCAACATAAAACCTCTTTCATATGTCTGTGGGGTACATTCACTTATCAGAAGATGCCTTTTGGTATGAAAAATGTTGGAGCTACCTTTTCGCGAGCCATGTATTTTTCTTTCCACGATATCAAACACATAGTCGAGGCTTATCTTGATGATTTAGCGTCACAATCTTGCAAGAGAGATGATCATACCACACACCTTCGACTTATCTTTGAGCGATGTTGCTACTACCAGATCCACTTGAATCCAAACAAATGTAGTTTTTGCATAACATTGGGTCGTATGCTAGGTTTCATAGTTTCAACAATAGGGATCCTGGTTGATCCTCTAAAGGTTGAGGCAATAGTTCAGTTGCCTCCCCCGTGCATAGTCCCTCAGCTTCAGAGTCTACAGGGAAAAGATAACTTTTTATGGCATTTCATCGCAAAATATTCCGAGATCACAAAGGGTTTTATGTGTTTACTAAATAAGGACGTTCCTTTTCATTGGGATGAAGCCGCTCAACTCTCTTTCAAAGCGTTGAAATGCGCCCTCACGTCTACCCCTCTGCTATGACCACCCAATTATAATAAAGATTTCTTATTGTATTTTGCCACTACGGAATCAACCATCGGTATGGTCTTGGTTCAGGAGGATGATTTTCCTTCAGAATATGTGATTTATTACCTAAGCCAAGGCCTAGTTGGACCGGAACTCAATTATTGCCATATTGAAAAAATTGCATTAGCAACAGTGCATGCTGTCCAACGGTTTCATCATTATATCTTGTTTTGCAAGACCACCATCATTGTCATTGTGAATCTGTTTCAATAGGTCCTGACATGACGTGTAATTGGAAGAAAGATCAGTAGATGGATATTTATCCTCCAGTAATTCGATTTGGATTTTGTTTCAGTGAAATCCAAAAATTTGTTGGTCTTTGCGGAACTCATTTCGGAACTCTCTGTCGGATCAGGTGATGTTATACCCGAAGAGTCGCCTATCAAAGGTGACATGTTTCTGATTGCATCTTCAGACCCCTGGTACAAAGATATACTAGTATATCTCCTAACTTTGAAGTGCCCTACCTCTACTTCTCATGATGAGTGTCATTGTATATGCCATCAGGCCAAGAACTATCTCATACTCGATGACACTCTGTATCGTCGAGGTGTAGATTGCATCCTTCACCGGTGTCTCATTCATGAAGAAGTGAAAATCGTGCTTAACAATTGCCACACTGGAGCATGTGGCAGTCATTTGTTTGGGTTGGAAACAACCCAAAATATTCTACGAGCTGGTTACTTTTGGCCAAAATTAATCAAAGATTTTATTGAATCGGTCAAAAAAGTGCCACTCGTGTCAGATCTTCTCTCAGAAGATGAGGGCACACCCTACTCCCATGTTTCCCGCCATCACAGTTGGTCCCTTCACAAACTGGGGGATTGATTACACTACATGCAACCCTCCTTCCGTGAGGGGGAACCATTATATCATCGTAGTAGTAGACTACTTCATGAAGTGGGTCAAAGCTATGCCAACGTTTAAATATGATGGCGAGACCACAACTCTCTTTTTTTTAACCAGATAATAGCAAGGTTAGATGTCCCGAGAGAGATTATCACTGACCATGGAAGTCACTTTCAGAACAAAATTATGTCCAAGTTAACATCAAATCTTAGGTCGAGGCAAGAACATTCATCACCCTACTACCCACAAGCAAATGATCAGGTGGAAGATGTGAGTAAAACCCTTAATACTATTTTACAGCGAATGATCAATTCGACCTGGTCAAATTGGCATTTGATGTTGTACTTGGTATTATGGGCCTACCAAACATTTGTTAAGACTGCAACCAGTTTCTCACCCTTTCAACTCATTTATGAGATGGAAGCAGTCTTGCCTATAGAGTGCCAGACCCCCTCTCTAAAGTTGGTAGTACATTTATTTCCAGACACTTCACCACTTGAAGAGCGTTTATTATATATTGAGCAACTCGATGAGTAGTGTCGGGATGTAGCCTTGGCTAACGAGGCTCATAAACAAAAATTCAAGTGTCAGTATGATCGGTCCATCCGTCCTCGAATTTTCTTTGAAGGCGACCTTGTCCAAGACCATGACCGAGATAAGGATCCCCTGGGGGAAAGCAAGTTCAAACCCATGTGGTTCAGACCTTTCATCATGAAGGAGGTTCTAAAGAAGGGCACTTATCATCTGGTGGACTTTGAGGAAAATTCTTTGGTGGAGCCTAGAAATGGGCTCTACCTCAAGAAGTATTACTCATAGGTGGGTCACCTTGGGTGACTTCTTATAACATATGTATAGTCCTCTACATTCTCTTTTTAGTTTCCATCTTTTTGTTTCATGGACGTGTCATTTTTGAATTCATCTTTTTCACTGTGACATATGTCAAGTGAATCAGAGATGTTCGTTGGGTTCGCGGATGGCACTAGACGGCACACTTGGAGGCTTGATTCCAAATCTTGGGTGATTTTCACACCTCAAGGCCAGTTTCTATCTTCAGGAGGTATATGTTTAGGTGACTCCACAAACAATGTCATCGAATACAACGCAGTCTTAGAGTTTCTTCGTGATGCTTTATCGCATGGTATCTCTCACCTTTGGGTCTACTTAGATGCTCAGTTGGTTGTGTGTCCGTTAAATGGGGTTTACTGCATTTACGATCCTACACTACACTGATGGTTCCTTAGGGTACATCTCTTAGAACGAAGCTTTGATTACATTATGTATATCCATGTTCCTAGGATATTGAATCAAATCACATATACCCTAGCTAATCATGTATTAGATTGGCATATTGCACACATGTAAGAAAAAGCACACACACGCACATGTAAATACATTTGTAAAATAGATGTAATCCATAAGACATGAAAAGATGAAAAATATCCATATATATATCAAAAAATATCAGAGTACATGGGTGGGCGCAAGCGCCTCAAAAATATGTCCAGTCAGAGTCATGGGGCTTATGCCCTCAAAACTATACAAAACGTTCTCTCGACACGTAAGTAGTCTATCCTAGCTAAGGGAGGGGCCTGTTGGCCCTGCCATAGTGAAAAACAACATTCTCCAAACGCCGAAAGATCTGAACCCAAGTCCGTGGCACCCCAACTACATGAGGTTGCATCAACAGTGTGAGATCCTTGATCTCCACCATAGGGACTGTACGAGTGAGCGTGGTAAGGTTCCACTCTACCCATCTCAATACTCTCTCAGCCTCTCTAGCTGGAGGCCCCCCTGCTTTCGTTATTGGTCCAACAGCTCCAGCTGGTCCTGCCTCTGGTCGAGGACGTCGCCTAGTCCTCGAGAAGTCTACTAGATGCACTAGTCCCACATTTGTACATAACAGATACATAAGTGTCAGATACTCTAATATACAAAAAAATGATATATATATAAAAGACATAAAAATTAAATAATTTTGAAAAGAAAACTTACCCATTTCTCCTCACTCCACTCCAGGAGGTAAAGGCATGTCAGGATCCCTAGAAAAACTGATCCCAGCATAGGGGTAGTCCTCTATTATCGGAATCTGTCATGCCCACCAGTCAAAAACTTGTCATCGAAAGACTCGATGGTCCTCCCTCCCCCCTGTCACGGCAACAGTGCTTCCCATATGCATAGCACTAGGAGAGAGGTTGTGTGCCCTCGTATAGTCTCTCGAGGACTGAGACTGGGTACCCTCTCGAAGAAAAAGGAACACAAAACGGTCCTAAGCCCAAATTTTCAGTGCTCCCGTATCCAACACTCTGCTAGTTGTCTCTTCATACAATCCAGCATGGTGGCACTCCAGTCAAAAATTTGTGCATTTAAGCACTATACCGCACAATGCATGTGCACCTAGGAGATGTAAAGTTGCGGATCTGGTGATCTACCCAATAAGTAGAACTATCACTTTGTGTGATAGGTTGTTGATCTTATGTATAGGCACCTGAGAACCTACTTTCTCAGTAGCAACCTCGTAATGGAGTCCAATCAACTCCTCGATGTTGTGCGTCCCGAGGGGAAAAGTGTGCAAGTTGACTAGATCCCCTCTCCTTGAAAGATTAGTCAGGAAGTAAATGTCCTCAGTCATTGGAGTCAATGACTTCCCCTTGACCATGAATGCCTCTGCGTCAGGATGCCAGTAATCTATCAATGCATTTAGCAAACTGGGTTGTACCCTCATAAACGGACACTGGAATAACTTTAACAACCCGCATTGTGACAAAACAACGATAGCAGCAGGGTCCTTGGAGACAAAAAAATCAATTTCCTCATGCTCCCTCTCTCTCCAATGCACATACATCCTTCAAAAACAAATCAATGGAGAGTTAACTCTTGCATTTTCAATTTTTCCCACTTATTGAAGGGTGTACGCGGGTTGTCTTGGGGAAAGTAGCGTGTACACGTGGGAGAATTATCTTCTGCCCGTGTGTACACATGGGTTGTGCTTGGACAACCCGTGTACATGCAGGACCAACCTCTTTAAAGGTCAGCACCCCCCCAAAAAAACAAAAATAAATGCAAAAATGAAAGATGGAAATGAAAGAGAGGTTAGTATGTACTTACTTGGTCCAAACAGAAGTTTGTTTCATCCACTGAAGCTACCAGAATCAACTATTTCGGCAAAGGGGTGTTTTTTGACTTTTGGTCAATTCTCAAATTTCAATGGTGATAATGAGCTGCCAACTTTCTATTTATAGACTTTTTTGGCCTGTTTTTGTCATTTTTTGGACCCTTTTGCCATTTTTTCTATCTTGAAAATCATTTACTATGGTTCTTGAGTTTCTCAGGGGATGTTACGATAAGTGTTACTTTGGGTATTGAGATTTTTTTTGAGATATGGGTCAGTTTTAAAGGTCTTTTGGTAAAAAGTCATTTTTTCAACTTTGTGCATGTAAGATAGGATTCCACCTCCACTTGTTGCACCTCGTTGTCTTTTTCTCTTTTCCATAGGATCAATCCCACCGAATTGTGACAAAAAACCCTCACTCTTGCTCTAAAAATGTCGTGATTTAGTGGTAGCGCCTACCTTCACATGGATTCCCTAGGTAGATCCTGGTTGCATTTTGGTTTCCATGCTGTCACTAATGACTATAGGCTCAGGAGTCCTTATTAGTTTTTCCTGATTATGAGTTTGAGCCTCATTTGCATGTTTCATTATCACTCTTTCCCTCACCCTCGGGACTCCCAAAACACAATGTGTCTTCTTTTAAGCCCTTTTCAGACCCTCTAAACATGAAAATATTGTCGAGTGATCTTGTTTCCCTTCACGCTCGCTAAAATGAAATTTGAAGCCACGTATGTCCGGCGGTAGTTTACCCCTTTTTTAGTTTCAATGGTCAAAAGTATGAACAAAGGTATACTCTAGGAGCCTCGGTTCTCTAGAAGAGTATTCTCAGGTATAGATTTAACCCTTTTTCAGGCCTGAGGGACTAAAATTATGAAAAAGGAACCCCCACATAGTTCATAGTTAAGCTCTTTTCAGAATATCTAAAATTGAAAAGATAGCCGAGTGACCTTGTTTCTTCACACTCGTTAAATTGGTCCAGAAGACATCCCTTATGGAGTCCATAGTTAAGCTCTTTTCAGACTCCTTAAATATGAAAAGATTGTCGAGTGATCTTGTCTTTGTCACACTCATTAAAATGGTTTTGAATAGACGTATTTTCAGTGCTAGTTTACCCCTTTTTCGAGCCGACTAGACTACCTTCGAAAAACGTACCCCAGTGGAGTCTCCTTTTATGCTCTTTCAGACTCTCTAAAAATGAAAAATCGTTGAGCTTACCTTCTCTTGGCTCATTAAAAATTACATCGAAGGACGTTATCATTTTGTCTTATTAGTCGCATTTGCATCCCTGTGTCTTTGGCATAATGCTGAATCCATGTTTCTCTCAACTTAGCCATCTAAAGCATGCCTCATACCCAATCCTTGTAGCACTTTGCCTCTGCATCTTGACACCTTGACCCATGGAGGATTTTTCCCGAGTGCCCTTTTCCTGCATATGTCCCCTTGCTCTGGGCATCAATGTGTTTCTTGCACTTGGAATTAGTATGTCTATGACACTCGATCCTTCTTTGTAATGTAGCATTCTTTATTCTTTTTCAAAACTTTTCACAATTATTGAAAAAGACAAAAAAATCAAATATACCCCAAAAAGAGGAAGGGAAAAGTATTTTCTTTTTGTTGACAACACAATGAGTCGGCCTTGGATAAATCACATCCTTATGTTTGTTCGTCAAGCTCTAGGATTCAATATGACCTTAGGAAGTTATTCTCGCTACATAGAGTTGTTTCCTCCTCCATTTGGTTAGCCTTCTAAATATTTGGAGAGTTCGCATTGCCTCCTGCATCATGAACTTATGTCAATGTCATGCTCCTTGAATCTCATCTTTTTATTTCTTTTGTCCAAGGGAATTCTTACTAAACTTTAGTCGGCCCTTCTGCAGTTTGTCTCTTGTCCTCATGTTCGGCCACCCCGAAAGACCAATCAAGTCCTTACTCAAAATGAATGAAGTTCTATGCCTGATCATCAAGATCATCTTGTCTGTTCCCGATGAGCTGTCTAAGACCTCTGGGTAGTGAATTCGTACACTCATATTACACTCCTACCCAAGTTTTGAAGATTTTGAAGTTGTTTATCGAGCTTTGAAGACCTCATATCTAGCCATCGGGCATCATCGGCTTCTTGCAGATGGATACTATACATGTATATATTTTTATTTTTAAGATGTAGATCCGTTGTGTACTGCTCACAGTGACACTTTATATAGTTATATGACATGGATCTGCAGTGGATTTGATTGGCAGCCATGATTTTATTTCATCCTGAGCATGGGTATGCCCGCCTCGGTGAGACAAATTGTTATTTTTGCAGATGGCACCTCCTGAACTTTGTTCCCTGGGCTCACTCAAGTCATACAGTGGTGAATCTTTGTAATGTATTTCAGCCATCAAATGCTCTTTTGACCTCACACATTAGGGGGCATGTGTTCTAACCCTAAATTGCACCAAACATGCATACTTGGAAGCAAGCCATATAACTTGATATCTTTTCGAAGCCATCACTAAACAAGCTCTTCAAAAAACCATTTCTTTGAGGTTGTATGCACCCTGAACCACTACTTCATGCATACACACACCTACTGACCCACTACAGCCCGCGTACACTCGCAGAATATCGCGAAAACTGAAAAATTGCATAGGATACTAGTTTTCAGGTCGTTACTTAACTGTTTGACTGCCCATAACCAGTCACCCCAACCGTTACTATCCATTTTGGCTTATAAAAGAAGGGGTTGGGGTCCCATTGCAAGAGGGAATCACAAGAGAAAAGAAACTCTATCCATTTTATCAATCCCCCTTTGCCCCAATTGCAAAGCCCTTGTCATTTCCCTAAGAGAGAACAACAGAGGAGAAGAAGACGTGGATGAAGTTGGTGCATGGTGATGAGGACCCCATGACCAAGTTCGAGGAGCAGTGTCGGTCTCATGTTGTAAGTGACTTTTTGTGAGATTAATATAAAGAAGTACTTTTTCCATCCTGCCAAATGACATCTTAAACTTATATGATTTGTTTACATTTCTTTTTTATGATGTCTAACCCATCAATCCATATGTAGAATACATGCTTTTAGTTTCTTGTTTGTCTTTTGATGAATGCAGGTTAGCCTTGGGAGGATATTTGCTGTCAGGAAACATCCAAGTGCAAAGGGATAGACACCAGACGTGGAGTTTAAGGTAGGCCTACTAGATCCCTCTCTCTTGTTTTTTATGTATGATTTTGGGGTAACGTTGGGATAGTGATTAAAAGTAGGAGACTTTATACGGTTAGCTCTGCCTACACTTTAGATCCTTGGTGTAGTCCATAGAGGGGTTTTCCCACTATAGCAGTAGGGTATAGGGGAAAGGAGCCAGGGTGGAGGGCAAGAGTCAAAGGGTTTGAAAGGGGATTGATTGATGACCACATGTGTGAGAATCAACTAGGGGATATTCATTTTTGGGTAGGAGGTAGGGGTAACAATCAACAAAAACTAAATGCGAACAAGATGGAACCCTAGTTTGAGGGTTGATGTCATGTGAAGAGTGAGAACCACACTATTGGGTTGGGGGAGGGGAGGCTAGTTAGAATCCTTGACGATGGGTTGATCAGAAACATAAAAACCGAGGGTATGTATGATATGAGTGGGTATAGTTTGATTAAGGTATTTATGGACGAAGCAAATTGTAAATTTAAGGAAGGAGTAGTGTGCACCTAAGTGTTTATCTAAATTAGGGTTATGGTGGTTGTATAGATGGTATCGAGGTGTCAGTATAAAAGATAAAGAAGTTGAGTCATGAAGGAGAAGGAGAGGGTTCTATGGATGGTATCGTGGTGTTGGTATAAAAGTTAAAAGATCTGATTCATGAAAGAGAAGAAGAGGGTCTTGAGGGAAGTGAAATGTTTCATTGAGAAAGTGAAAAAAATCTTAAAAAATTGTAATAGTAAGTAAAACTTATAAGGAAGGGCATGGAAGCTTGAAGAAAAGTTACCTTTAAAAGTCTTTTGAAGAAGATATATGAGGGTGATGGTGAGGGTGAGGGTGAAAGTGGGGGTGGAGGTAAATATTAGAGAAAACATATTTACCTTTAAAAGTCTCTTGAAGAGGATATGTGAGGGTGAGGGTAGAGGGTAATATTAGAGAACATATATTGTGTATGTTTTCTCATATATTACCCCCTACCCCCACCCTCATTTATTAGGGTACATAATATGTTTTCTCATATATTACTCCGTACCTCAACCCTCATATATGAGGGTACTTCAAGATATATGAGGGTGAGGGTGGCGGGTAATATTAGAGAAAACATATTATGTATGTTTTCTCATATATTATCCCTCACCCTCACCCTCACCCTCATATAAAAATTATAAGGAAGGACATCTAAGCTTGAAGGCAAGTTACCTTTAAAAGTCCTTTGAAGAAGATATATGAGGGTGAGGGTGAAGGTAAATATTAGAGAAAACATATTTACCTTGAAAAGTCCCTTGAAGAAGATATATGAGGGTGGGGGTGGGGGGTAATATATGAGAAAACATACATAGTATGTTTTTTCATATATTACCCCCCACCCTGTATGTTTTCTCATATATTACCCCCCACCCCCACCTCCATATATTAGGGTAATTCAAGATATATGAGGGTGAGGGTGGGGGTAATATTAGAGAAAACATATTATGTATGTTTTCTCATATATTATCCCCCACCCCCACCCTCACCCTCATATAAAACTTATAAGGAAGGGTGGAGGGTGTAGGTGGAGGTAAATATTAGAGAAAACATATTTACCTTTAAAAGTCCAATGAAGAAGATATATGAGTGTGATGGTGCGGGGTAATATTAGAGAAAACATATTATGTATGTTTTCTCATATATTACCCCTCATCCCCACCCTCACCCTCATATATGAGGGTGGGGATGAGGGGTAATATTATGTATGTTTTCTCTAATAGTATCCCCCACCCTCACCCTCATATATCTTGAAGTACCCTCATATATGAGGGTGGTGGTGGGGGTAGGAGGTAATATATGAGAAAACATACATAAAGGGGTGGGGGGTAATATATGAGAAAACATATTATAAGGGTAATTCAAGATATATGAGGGTGAGGGTTGGGGGTAATATTAGAGAAAACATATTATGTATGTTTTCTGATATATTACCGTCCACCCTCCACCCCCACCCCCATATATGAGGGTACTTAAAGATATATGAGGGTGGGGGTGTGGGTTAATATTAGAGAAAACACATTATGTATGTTTTCTCATATATTACCCCCCACCCCTATGAGGGTGGGGGTGGAGGGTAATATTAGAGAAAACATATTATGTATGTTTTCTCATATATTACCCCCGACCCCCACCCCCACCCTCAATACATGTTTTCTCATATATTATTGTTGACCCCCACCCTCAATACACCAACCCCCACCCTCTATATGAGGGTGGGGATTGGGGGTAATATATGAGAAAACATACAGGGATGAGGGGTAATATATGAGAAAACATACATAATATGTTTTCTCTAATATGGGGTAATATTAGAGAAAACATATTATGTATGTTTTCTCATATATTACCCCCCACTCCCACCCCCACCCTCCCCACCTTCATATTGAGGGTGGGGGTGTGGGTAATATATGAGAAAACATATTATGTATGTTTTCTCATATATTACCCCCCACCCTTATGAGGGTGGGGGTGGCGGGTAATATTAATGAAAACAAACATAATATATTTTCTTTATGAGGGTGGGGGGTAATATTAATGAAAACAAACATCCACCCTTATGAGGGTGGGGGTGGGGGGTAATATTAGAGAAAACAAACATAATATGTTTTATTTATGAGGGTGGGGGTAATATTAGAGAAAACAAACATAACATGTTTTCTTTAATATTATGCCAGATCCCTACCCTCATAAGTTACATCTCATATATGAGGGTGAGGGTAAGCGTGGGGCTGGGGGATAATATTAGAGAAAACAAACATAATATGTTTTCTTTAATATTATCCCGCACCCCTACCCTCATAAGTTACATCTAAAAATCCACTAGCAAAAGCTCTTAATGGAGAGTTGTATAGCTTAAAAAAAGAGTTCATGTGTAAAACATTGATGTGTTGAAGGGTGTCTTTTACTTCAATTCTCCATTGAAGTATAGAAAATTTGAAAAAAAAAAGTGTCAATGGAGATTTGGGTGGAAGGGAAGTTTTCAAAGAATCAAATGGGGCAATGAATTTTAGTTGGAGTAATATTTTTTCACTTCATTTAAGGAGTGAAGGAAGGATATTGCTTAAATAAAGTGTTCAAGTAGATTTGGGTGAAGTCAACACTAAATAATGAACAAGTTTGGACTGTGCTCTAATAAATATCCACTTATCCACTAAAGCACTATTTTTATTATTTATTTGTCTCTCATGATGGGTGGACTATCTACTCAAAAATTTGAAAGTTTTAAAATTTTATACACAATTTATAAAAGCTCAAGTAACATTATAACTAATTATAAGAACCTACACACTTATATTTTTGTTAACTAAATTACACTTCACTTATATTTTTGTTAACTAAAATACACTTTGTTTGGTTGAGGGGTACATATTCTTTAGAAAAACAACCATGACTATTTATATCAAGGAGCTTAAATTTATATCAAGCAATATTTGATAAATCTTTTGAATTTTTTTATAAATCCATCACTTCTACCTAAATCTTTTGAAATTTTTTGTATAGGTAGAAGGTTAAATATGAACTCTAACTTAAACTAATCTTTCATGGTTTCTAACTTTAACTAATCTTTCATGGTTTCTATAAAAGTTTGGAGAAAAATATTTGAGAGTTTGAATATTTGTATAGGAGAAAAATATTTGTATCTTAATTTATGAAGGTTTGGAAAAGCATTTTTTTTGGATTCATTGCTTTATAAATCAAGCACTGCTTCATAAATCCTTTGCAATCTTTTATAAATCCATCACTTCTAGTTAAATCTTTTGCATTTTTGTAGCATAGGTAGAAGGTTAAGTATGAACTCTAACTTTCCAAAAAAATATTTGAGATTTTGAATATTTGTATCTTAATTTATGAATGTTTGGAAAAAAAAACTTTTTTTTAGATTCATTGCTTTATAAATCAAACACTGCTGGATAAATCCTTTGCAATCTTTTATAAATCCATCACTTCTAGTTAAATCTTTTATCCTTTGCAATCTTTTATAAATCCATCACTTCTAGTTAAATCTTTTGCATTTTTTTTTAGCATAGGTAGAAGGTTAAGTATGAACTCTAACTTTAACTAAATCTAAGGTTGCAGAAAAATATTTTAGACATTTGTATCTTAATTTCTGAATGTTTAAGAAAAATATCCGATGCCAGTGTTACACACTCACCTGCCCATACCCGACTTTACATCTGGTTATTCATATTTTCTACATGCAAATATAACCAACGATTCCTAGTTTCACGCACAGAGGGAACTTAGTACGAGCTTGTGAAAATTGGACAGGACAACTAGTATGTATAGAATACAGAGAAATAATCAACACAAATAAAAGTCAATATGCTTGTCAGGCAAATTCGATCGGTGGTATTTGGGTTTGGGTTAGTTGTCAGCTCAAGAGAAATGTAAAATTGATCGTTTTTGAAGTACAGTATAAATTGGTTTAATTGAAAAGAGATTCTTGGGATTATTTTAATTGGTGAGAAGCCAGCCGAGAGTAACTGGTGTCCATATGATAAATGTAGATGCAGTTGGGAAGAGTACACGTACGCACAGAGCTCTTCAATGAAATCCTTCCATTTCCCATACAAGAGACTCCATGGAGCTAGGAAGTTATATAATCTTCATTGTAGGGTTAGTGTAGTCCTCAGAAAATAACAGTGCAGAGAGAGAACAAGTACGTTGTCAATCGTACTCCTGCCATTTAAACTAATAACGACGGCATTAAATATGCAAATCAGAAAAAGAGAAGACGGGACGAAGCAGAAAGGAAAAGGATGGAATAGCTGATGTTGGTGGAAAACCCATGATTAACGAGAATGGATGCACTTGACACATTGTCTATGTAAGGTAATGCTTATATATATCCAATAATTTCTGCAATAAAATTTTCTGTGTATAAAAATTAACTATCTTTTTTAATTATTATCAATGTTGTATATATATCTGGAAAAATGTGGAACATGTAAAGCAACAACAATATCAAATAGACACATTACTATATAAATACGAAAATACAACTAATAAATAAGATGCATAAGATGTCAAATGGTCACATATCGTTACTAAACTCAAAATTCTGAAATATGTTCGTGATAGGATGATACAAAATCACATCAAATGATCATAATAAATGTGTCATGAATCATCATGAAACATCTAGATACTAAATAGTACATCGTAAAATGAAAAATGTGTCATGAATCATCATGAAACATCTAGATACTAAATAGTACATCGTAAAATGAAAATGATAGATCATAGGAATCCAAATCATTGATTCCCTCTAGGTTGTGCCGCTCTACCATTTTTACAGGTAAAGGGCACAACTTTTCCTCTAGAAGTAGTCAATGGTCATGGAGGTACTCGGGATGAGCTTGGAGTGGAAGCTCCACTTGCTCCAGATGTTAAGTGATTGGGATGAGGTGGAAGAAAAAGTGTGTTTCCTCCTCCGAGTCCCAATAGACCCAAGTCCAACTCCAGGTATGGCTCTCTGTGGAGGTGGTGGCAGCATTGACTGCATCAGAAGATCAATCTCTTCCTCTTCCTATGTATCCACTGGAAGTAGAACATCATCCTCCTCCTCCTCCTCCTTCATTGTCGCCTCCTCCCTCAAATCATTTGCATGCTCCTCTTCCAACCACTCAGGTGCCTCCTCCATTGTGGACTTCGCACCATCAACCAATCAAAAAACCTTTACCAAAGGTTCACTAATGGTACATACCTCTTCTACTTCACTCGAGAAATGTCCCACAAGTTGGGCTATGGATTTCCCATCTTGTTTGGTTCTATAGACACAAGCATCCCGCTCATCAGAAATAAACTTTCTCTGTAACTCCAACATACTATTGAGGAGTGACTGAAGAGAAATGAAGTTGGTGGCGAAACTTGTGATCACGAGATGCACCAACTCTCTGTTCCGTGAGCTGTCTCATGAGTGAAAGAACACATGTGTGATTATATATATATATATATATATATATTCACACTCCGAGCTAAGTCAATGATATCCTTGATCCAAAGAAGTTTTCACATGTCCTCTAGCATCAAATCAATCTAATGGGTGACACAAGAACTACCTTACAAGGATGGATACCTCTCCATAAGCATCCTTCCAGCAGTAACATAATTACCAGTATTGTCTGTGATGAATTGGACAACATATTGTCGGCCTATCTCATAGATAAATCCATCCAACAACTCACATCATAATTTTGCATCTTTTGTATATGCACTTGCATCAACACTTTTGATAAACATTGTCCCCTTGGGACAATTAACCAAGAAGTTTAGAATTGGCATGCCCTTCCCATCAATCCACCCATGTGACATCATGGTGCATCCGGTGGTTACCTGAGCTGAGCTAATCTTTCTGTGAAATCAACCTTTTCCCCTTGAAGGAGACGCCCTCTCAAATCTTGATAGGAAGGGCCCCTATACCCTGGGCCAATAATTGCAGCAACTTCAAACATGGAATGGTAGAAGGGGTCATTGACAATGTTAAAAGGTATATCACTCCAAAGAAAACATTTGGCCAAAAGGTTGTTGGCTTCCTTTCTCTCTTTCTTTTAATCAATAACCGAATAGAAGCCCAAGGTGTTGACCTCGGCACAAAGAAAGGTGAGGTTCATGAGCGGACTACAGAAGTTGAGGGCTCTAGGAGTGGGATTGTGGTACTGGTCCGGTCTCCCCTAGAGGCACTTGTTCCAGTGTTTCTATTTGCAAGTTCAAGTTCTTTTTTGCGAGCCTCTGCCACATCCCTCTTATTAGACATATCAATGAGTGATTGGTTTGAAATACACATAATTTCCGGGCTACTATTTAAACATATTTCCACATGAAACCCAGTGATTTTGGCAAGGTGTATTTCAAGCAGATAATTCCTCCATATATTCTTTTGTGGCAAAGATTGCATGTCAATATTTGACTATTGGGAAGTTCTACTGGTTCACCATACCACATTAGATCCAATGCCTTAGGCATTTTGTTTAGGTGAAAATATTAAACCTATGGCATAAAAAAACGAAAAATAAACACATGATAACACAAAGCTTAAATAATGAGAGCTAGATGAATGTGGAATGATTGAATCTTCCATTCAAAAACAACAAGAAGAGACACATTGCAAACCCTAACCTAACTCTAGAAAAACAAAGTTCAAACTTCAAACAAATGAAAGTAAAAAAATTTGGATCATACCTGGAAATAGTGATAGTTTCATGTGCACTTTTCCACCTCTTTTTTTTTTTTTTCCAAGTCTGATATTTTAGCAATTTGTCCCCACATTTGTGTCCTGATATATTCCATAGAATATATGGCCCTCCCCTTTATATATCGGAGATATATACAACACTGATTATTACCATTGCAAGATTGCAGTTTTGTTTGCATTGAATGATACCCTTTGGCATTTTATATTTTGGTTATGTCATTGACTGGTCCTGCTCATTAAGGTCTATAATATTTCTTAGTATTCTTAGTATCTTCATTACTGCCTGGTTCAACTACTGGTTAACTGTTTCTAGATACCCTATTTACAAATGGGTTGGGCCTAGAAAATTATAAAGGAATAAACATGAAAACTTAATCTATTATTTTGGTTATGTCATTGACTGGTCCTGCTCATTAAGATCTATAATATTTCTTAGTATTCTTAGTATCTTCATTACTGCCTGGTTCAACTACTAGTTAACTGTTTCTAGATACCCTATTTACAAATGGGTTGGCCCTAGAAAATTATAAAGGAATAAACATGAAAACTTAATCTATTAAGAGCTTCTCAAATTCTCTCCACTGAACATGGATCAAATTTGAAAGAGACAGGATCATATGTTCTTAAATGGACTGGTTTTCTCGGTGTCAAAGTGGCTATTTAGCAACCGTTCCCCATTCGTTGGTGCCGGGATTAAAATGCATGAAACTGTGTAAAGGTTTATGCTCATAGATCCCTTTTATGATCCTCATGCAATTCTATTACCCACAGGCTTGCATTTCCTGAAAACTGTTGCAATCTGTTTCTTCTGATTCCATTTAGTGAAAAGTAGGTTCTCTGATTTTCAGAATTTAGATTTCTTCGTTATTTTTAACAGCTGTGAAGGAAATATTCAAATAGGAGTAGGGCAAAAGACCGCATCACTGATTAATCAGTTGAGTCTGTGAGCAATATGCTCATACTTCATTGAAAGAGATTAATGTATAAATCTTAACCTAATTAATTATTTTTAATTTTATTTATTAATATTTTTAATAGCATTAATTTAGTTTAATGTAATATTGTTAATTATAATTTTTTAATTTATTATATTTTATTATTTATTATTTTGAATAATTATTATTCTCAAAAACCTCTTTACCTAATGCCAACTGCTATAGAGTCTCTCTCCTAGGCTATAAACAACCTCTTTACTTAATGCCAACTGCTATAGAGTCTCTCTCCTAGGCTATAAACAACCTCTTTACTTAATGCCAACTGCTATAGAGTCTCTCTCCTAGGCTATAGAGTCTCTCTCCTATATTTACTTCAAGGATCGAGTATCTCTCCTATATTTATCTTAATTGCAATAGAGTTTATTTTCTAATGATGATGAATAGAATATCCACTAATAAAGTTGGACGTTTCTTATGATGATAACTGGAATGTCCACTAAAAAATTGAACGTTTCAAAAACTCTACACAATTTTTATTCTTAAAAAATTCCACTTGTAAAACTATGGTGACAAGGATGGAACAAGCATTTTTCAAATTGATTGATTACAGGCTTATGTATTTCTTTGCAGGCTTGTCGTTAGAAGAACCTCAAGGACATAATGCTATAATTCTTTCTATACATCAGCAAGCTTTCCTATGAACCTAAATGCAGGCACGGATCCGTGTTTATTCTCCAAAACAATTGCCACCTAGGCACTGCAGGGAGCAGCTCATTGGATTGCCTGACACTCTGGCAGCGAACAGACAAAGGCTTGCAAAAAACAAAATGGACGACGTTCCAAGGACTTAGGAAATCATCCTTCCATTGTCAACGTTCAACAAAATTACCGTTGGATATTCTAATATCAAACTTTAAATATTTTGATATAATTTTTTTTTTTAATTTAAAATTTATTGAAAATTCAAATTTATTATAGAAATTTAGAAAACATTATAATATTTATAAAACAATATAATTTATTAAACTTTGTGGATGATTAAAAAAATTCAAAATGCTACACTTTAATTTGAATGATATATTTAAATT
>WSFP011407781.1:0-25183 GCA_009831015.1 Picea engelmannii
GCCAAAATACTTAATCATTGTTTACAACACTTCCTTGTACGTTTTCAAAATTTCACGCCAAAATACTTAATCAAATAAACCTATAAGAAGCTCATACAAAGGGGTGTCATTTCAATAATCAAACCTTGAGGACAAAGTGTCTTTACATCGGAAAGACCTTTACACCATATTTTGAAATAAAAAATCTCGTTGGATTATTTTTTTTCCTATGATTTATTTCTTTTTAAAAAGAAAATTGCTCATTATATTAGAAATATAATAGGATTACAACTCTTATCAATTTAACATATCAGATCATGTAATGATTAGAGGAAAAGTATAAAAGTAATTTAACTGTATTTACAAAATTATTTCTAGTAAAACCAACTGACATAGCGACTGAGGAACTTACTAAGAGTTCCCTTACAACAAAAAATTCTCGTCTTACCCACAATAACTAATGGGAATATCTTTGACACATGGAAAAACTACTCAAGTATAGATTAGAAAACTCTAAAGCTCCTTGTAGGCCCTTTGTTGTTCTCTTCCCACTGTGTGTAGTAAAAAGTACCTCGTTGATGTTGATTCTTGAGAGACTTCTTTGATAAATCATCAACCTCCATGTTGAATTCTCTGTAAGCATGGATATAGGTGATCACTCCAAAGTGAGTGCTCAAGTCTCTAATCTTTTCCTTCCATCCATCAAGTGCCAAGATCTGGAGTCTCCCCCTGTCATTGCACCAATCAACTATGATTTTTGAGTCTCTAATTATCTGCAACTTTGTAAGGTGTAATCTTAAGGCCGGAAAAAGTGTAACACAAACACCAAGTAGCTCAGCTTTGTTGTTTGTACCAGGGCTAGTGTTGAACTTCCACTTATAAACTCTTGAATCACTAAGCCTGATAATACCCCTAGCTCCACTTTGTGTTCCATTTGCATATGTCGCTCCATCAAACCATCCCACCGGAAGCTGCAACCGAGGAGGATGCAAGAACCTGCGAATTTTAAGACCTTTCTAGGAAGAGACACATGAATTTAAAGTTCCTAAGGAATTAAATACCACAACATTAGTGGAAACTGTCCCATAATCAAACAACACCTTACTACTCTCCAACCAAATATTCCACCAAACAATGGCTGGCAACTCAACCAAAACAGGGGTTCTGTGAAGACCAAAATTCAAAACAACCTTCAACCGATAACCCATCCCAAAATAAAAAAATCTTGAGGACCCTTGAAATAAGAAGCCAGACACAATGAGTGAAAAGGCAGTGGATGAATAAGTTATTTACAGTCTCAGGTCCACTAGCACAAAGGATACAAAAGCTCAGGCCTTCCCATCCCTTCGAAACAAGGTTTTCCCAAGTAAGGACTTTGTTCTCCAGAATGAGCCACAAAAAGAGCTTGATTTTCATAGCGACATTCCATTTCCATAATTTATACCTCCAACCTTTTATGGTATGGTTCTAGTAGATATCCACCAAGGCCTTGTATAAATTTTTAATCGAGAGGATCGTCGACTTATCGCCTCCCTCCCACAAGAGTTCATCCTCTTTGTCTAGTAACTGAATACCTGCCCTAGAGAGGACACTCTGATAATCATCCCATTCCTTAGCTAAGTCACCCGAGATGCCTAGAGTGGATCCCTCTTTCCAGTAGGAGCTAAGATGATCCGACCTCACAAAATTAAGAGCCTAGTACAAAGAGGTGATGCCTTGTTGCTTTAAGGAATAAATAAGATCAGATGATAAGATGGACTACCTTCCCAAGCCCATAATACAATCTCTTCCTACCTGGATCGCCATCCCACTACCCGGCCTCCAACATAACCAGTGGTCAATAATCATGAGCGCTTTAAGTAGATTTTTCCAAATTGGAGACGCCAACCCTTGTGATCTAGAAACTGATCTAAACCAAGTTGTCACCGAGATATATGGTAAATATTTATCCTTGATAACATTATGCCAGATACTTTCCTTTGTCAGCACTCTCCACAGGGTATTCGCTATCAAGGATTTGTTAAAAGGAAAAGGTTTCTCAGGCCCCAACCTCCCTCCTTCTTTGGCATTGCAATCGTCTCCCAATTGCAGAGGTGCAAACATTTCCTTTAACAACATCTTGACCATAAGAAGGGTTAAATAAGTTTTCATATCTGAACTAAAACTAAATTCGGTACTGCTACTAGGGTCATCCAAAAGACTGGTTGGCTTTCTAAAACTTTCTTTATTAGAACAAATCGTCCTCCAAGAGTAAGCCAATGGTTGCACCAATGATCTATCCTCCATTCAAAATTTTGAATGAGCCAACGCCAGTCTTCCAATTTATAGAAAGAAGACTTCAAAAAGTAACCCAAATACCTGAAACCATAATCAAGAGTAATGAAGTTATACAGAAAAAGATCTCTAAAAGGGGCCACATTGTTTTCATCAATGCCTGCAAAATGAAAAGATGACTTTGCAATATTTATCTCTAGGCCAGTAGCACTAATGAAGGTCTCCATAATTACCGCTATCTCCATCCATTCCTTGAGATTAGCTCTGGTCATTATCAACACATCGTCAACAAAGAAAAGATGTAGAATATTGACAATTCTAGCTACTTTCACACCTATCAAATTCCCTGTGACCTTACAATGGTGATAGTGGACATCCTTGCCTTAGCCCTTTTCCTCTGTGAAAAAAGTTTGACAACTCCCCATTGACCAACACTGTGTAAGTTACAAAAGTAACACAACTCATTATCCAGTTCGTTACCACCAATCCAAACTTGCTTGGATTAGGATCAATCTTAAGAAATCCCAATTGATGTAATCATACACCTTTTTTAGATCAAGATTTAAGATAAGTGCTTTTAAATTCTTTCTTTTAATACTATGTAAACATTCTTGTGTTGTGCTGACTGCATCCATAATTTGTCTCCCTTGTAGAAATCCCAGTTGTTCTTCTGACAGGCCACGTGAAAGAATAGGCCGAAGCCTATTTTCCAGAATCTTTGCAATAATTTTATAATAGAGGTTACACACAGAGATGGGTTGAAACTCTCCAAAAGATAACGATTTATTTACTTTATGGATTAATACAATAAAGGTACAATTTAAATCTTTAATAATCTCTCCCTTCCTCCTAGATTCCTCGACCATCCCATGTAGATCCTCCCCAACTAGATCAAAATAGTGGAGGAAAAATTCAATTTTCCAGCCATCAGGGCCTGGACTTTTATCCTTTGCAAAAGCCTTTAGAATGTTCAAAAGTTCTTCTTTAGTAAAAACTCTCTCTAATAGGATTGTGTCTTCCTATGTAACCATTAGAGGAAACTAACTAGCTAATAAAGTTTGATCTTCTTGGAGGATGCCTGAACTGACCCAATGTTTTTGAAAAAAATTACTGCCTCTAATTTTATATCTCCTTGAACCAAAACTTCCTGGCCTATCTCGTCCTGGATCTCCCAAAACTGTTTTTGATTTTTTCTATCACTGGAAAAGTGATGGAAGAATTTGGTGTTCTAGTCACCGCTCTTTATCCAGATCACTTGGCTTCTTTGTCTCCATAAATCCTCTTCGACTTTTAGGATTTTGTATCGCTCAAATTCAAGCGCTTTTACTTGGCCAGCCAACTCCTGATTGTTTAAGTATGTTATTGTACTCTGATAAAGCTTATGTAAATATGATTCCAGTTTCCCTAATCTCCTTGTAGTCCGAGCTCTATTCCATATCACCCAAGTGTTTATAATAGTATTTAAACACTTCAACTTCCAGACCAATATCCATTGAAGACTTGGTTCTTGTAAAAATTTTGGATCCTTCCAAACTTCATTGACAATCTGGGAAAAATCAACTTCATATAGCCTCTACGAGTTTAGTTTGAAAGGGAATTTTTTTTGATGACTGCTACCAACAAGTTGTAACATAACCGAAGCATGATCAGAGATATATGGATAGGCCACCCAAGAACGATATCTTCCTACAATTCTCAACAAGTCAAAAGGAACAAAATCCCTATCTAATTGTTTCAATATGCTACCTGAGCCCATTCTTCCATTTCACCACATTGGCACAAGCGCATCTGACAGAATATCCACATGTCCTCCTTCTCGAAACAAATATTTTAGAAACAAATCCAATGGATCAGGCTACACTGCATCCCCCCAGATTTCACCTTCATTCATGGTAAAATTAAAACCACTGGCCACTATCATATTTTTAAGGGAAATAATTCCCCTATCACCTATCTTTTCCCAGAATGCTTTTATGTCACTACATGAACCATAAACATTTAAAAAATAAACCTGCTCCTTTAGCTCAAAACAAGAACCTATCAAAAGTAAACCACCACAAAAAACATAAGGTTTGAGATCAAATTTGGTAGGGTCCCAAGCTACCAAAAAACCCTCTGATTTTCCCATTGAACTCACTGTTGTTGTGTACCAATTAGGTCTTAAAGACGTCAAGAATGTTCCAGCCCTGGTTTCGTCAACTAGAGTCTCTTGAAAAAAAATAATGTCTGGGAGAGTATTTTTGAGAAGTCTATGCAAGGAGGCCAATTTCAGGGATCCCTCCACTCCCTTGATATTTAAAGACAACAGTATCATGATTTTGTGTGTGCTAGGGATTTGATGCCTCTAAGCACCCCAAAATCAGTAACCGAGGTAGAAACACAATTTGAATCCAAAGAAACAATCTCAACTCGCTTCTGAGCACTTCGAGTCTTGATTAGTGAAATCTTTCAACCCATCTCTCTGGACTAGTAAAAACCATTACCAACTAAATCTCTCGTTCCCTCTCAGGTCGAAGAAACATTTCTATTATGGGGCCCTTTGGTGTACTAATTTGAAACAACGGTTTTACCTAGAAAAGTAGGAAGAGGTGGTGGTTTGGGAAGATCCTTTAAAGATGGAACTAAAGAATCCAATACTGAGCCTACAGATCTTTCACCCAACTCCATCCCCCGAAAACCTAAGCAACATCAATTTTCCTGTTATGAAGAAACATTGATATCATTCCCCACTCGAAGAGTCTTCTCTGTACTAGGCAGCAGGCCCAGGCCCTCCGAGGGAAAGTCTCTCGACAAATTAACACCAACAGGTAACCCTTGAATATCAATGCCTTCCAAAGCCGGAGACATAGGCAAGGAAAGAGTCTCTAAATTCTTAAGAGAAGGACTAACTAAGTGACTCAAAAACAAATTATCGGGCTCAGGTCTTCTAGTCTGTCCGACACTAGGAGAAGGGGCCTTGTTATTGACTTGAGGAGAAATAAGAGGAAATATGGGTAGGAGAGAGTCCATGTCCAGAGAGTCTAAAGGATCAGAGTCCTGGTTACAACCCACCCCAGCCCCAACAGTATTATCCAACATATCACGTTCCTAGGAGGAAAGAGAAAAAAACAGAGATGGACAAAGAGTTCTCAACTTACCCGAAAAGCTTCTAATAGTCCTGCCAATACTGATAAACTCAGATTCTGTGTTGAAACCATTCTAGTCACCCAAAGTTACCTCTAAAGGATCTTCACAGGTCGGTCCATGAAGCAACGAGGATTCAAAAGACTCTTCTTCAACAAATCCTCCTAGGAAAGGGATACCCAAGAAATCAGGCCTCTGACACCTCAATAGACCACACCACTCTAGTTTGATGGTCTCTGAAATCCCTGCATGAATTTCAATCTCTACTAACACTTTACAAATGCACTTATCCGGCGTTGTTAGAGCTACTTCATCCACTGCAATGAACCTGCCTAAACTATTCGCCACCTCCTCAAGTGCTCTTTTGTTCCATAACTACATAGGTAAACCAGGGAGTAATACCCACAGGTGTCAGAGTTGAAAGTAATCTTGAGTAGAGTTGAAATTAACTCGCCACCTATTTAGCATTATGCTTCCATTGTCCACCACCCAAATTTTTTCTAGCAGTAGTGAGGAATCTTCCGAGTTCCTACAGCGAAACCCGAACCAACCAAGGAAAAGGAAGGAAACCTCCAAAATGTAACCTAAAAGAGGTTCCCAGTTCTTTGCAACCTAGTCAACAAGGGAAGTATGACTGAGCTTTCGGTAGGATAATCTCCTAATGAGCATACATAGATCCATAGTGCATGCGTCCTCCAACCCGATATCTGAGCCCAACACAAATCTACTCTTCGCCTTGTTTTCCTTCCACAACTTTAGTCTTTTGAGGTCTCTCCTCCTAAAAAATAATACAGACCTCCCTCCTTCTTGTTAATTACATCAAGTTGTTGTAACAATCTCTTCTTCTTCACTAAATAATGTTCATAGGAATTCTGTGGAGACTTTGCAAAAGAAACATGTTTGGGTGCTAAAGAACCAGCCTCTAGAAGGTTTGGTAAACTACAAGAAGACCTCGAATCCCGCAAAGAGTGAATACACCCCTTTACAGACTGGGGGGAAGTGTACTCATCGACTGAGTTAAAAAGTCTGGCATGTTTCCAAAGATCTTCTTCATCTGCACTCATAAGTGCAATGACTTCGACATCCATCTCTAGAACGTTCTAAACTTGCCACCTAACAAGAAATAACTAAAAGACTACAGGAGCTCTAAAGAGGAAAAATAGTTTAAGTCCTTAAACCAATTGCTAACGCCTGACCCTGCTAGGACCAGGACTAGGGGCCTTAAAAACTCACCTAACAACACACTACGTAAATAACTAAACATTAAAGGCCTCAAAAACTGTGAATCTCCAGTGCTCCTCCCACTGTAGCAGCTCTCTCTCCAAGGTAGACATTAAACTTCCTGGCCCCACAACCTAAAGGCTTTGATGAAAATAGTTTCCCCCTAACTAAAAACTCTCTCGAGCATACTATCAACCTGACTAAATTAATAATCTCCAAATCTACTAATTAACCCGATACCGAAAAGACCCAACAGACAGGGCCTCTCCGCCATTTTTGGACCTGCAACTGGGCCAAATCGCCATTAGATCATTTCAACACTTAACTTATCATTAAAAACACTTAACCTTCTTTTGATTTATTTATCATATAATTCATGTATAACTATTATCTATTCTTCCTTCATCACTTAGTTGAAAACTTCTTATATTCATTGGACCATATTGTTGGGGATTCCATTGTGAATATCATATCTGCATGTTTATATTTTCATATTAGTATAGAAATAGTAAAATAATATAAATACATTCATAACCATTGAATCTAATTATAATAAACTATATTCAAGAAAAATATACTCCATGGATGTTGCTTGGCTTTTACTATAAACCCTCATGGCCATGTATTTCTAGCGGTATGTCCCTCAAACTCCCCCTCCCTCTTAGTCAAATATTTTACATTTCATTTTTTGGACATGGCATTTTGAAAGAAACCTTCAAACTATAAGTAGGATCCAAAATGATCTGTGAAGAAACTAGCTATAATGCTTGAGGTGAAGTTCCTTAATACTATGTCCTCTCAAATATTTATCCTTGTTGAAAAGGACTCATATTATACAATTTATCGATCTCTATCCTTCTCCCAGAGACATGGATCAATAGGCTTAAAATAATTAGATGGTGGTAATAAAGGGTAAGGTTTCTCACTTCTTCTATGGAAGTTGATACTACACTTTCTTATTTGATCTCAAAAAGGATAGAGCATTATTTTTCAGAAGTAAGCCATATTTCATGGGTCATTCATGAATGTACTTAAACAAATAGTCTCTATATTTTTACCTTGAAGTGGACATATCTTCATAAGGCTCAATTTTTTTTTGGTTTTCCCATTACCTTTGTATTATTAGAATGATGCCTCCTTGAAGGAAATATGAAACACCATTAGGAAATTTATTGATAGAGAAAAAACAAAATTTGGAATACTTTCATGTGCACATGTTTTTTTGGACTTAAATATCAAAAAAGGACTACAAGAAGCCATAAATCAAAACCTAGAAAATTGTCTCATCTGCAACCCATGGATTATGAAAAACCTCCATTCAAATGTAAAGGATTTCATGAATATGGTCATTTTTCCAAGTATTGTGAAAATAATATTTCCCCCTCCTCTTATCCTTCGAAAACAAAATAGAAATAGAAACAAGTCAAGAATATCTCTACAACCTAGAATCTACCTCCTCATAATACTTCTCAATCAAAAGGTTAATCTTCTCCTATCCCAAACCCAAATTTTTATGTTCTTTTATCCTTATAGATTCCCTAGAATCCCTTCCGCTAGATCTATTGTCCTTTTTTGGCCCTCTACTTATATGGACTTCTTCCTCTACCCCCTCCATTTCAAAGGGGACAAAGATTTAATTTTCAAAAGTGGGTCATATTTCATGGGTCATTGAGGAATGTACTTGAACAAATGGTATTTATATTTTTACCTTGCAATAGAAATCACTTTGGGAAGGGACAAATTGGGTTTTCCTTCCCATTATATTTTCATTCATGTAGTTACAAGAGAGGGATTTTGTTTGAAACCACTTATGTGATAAAATAATACCCCTATTCTCCTATCGATCAAGAATCCTTGGAGGAAATATGTAACACCATTGAGAAATTATTTGATAAATTAGAACAAAAACTTGGAATTCTTTCCTATGCACATGTTTTTGTGGATATTAGTCTAAAAAAAGGACTACTAGATTACTTGCAAATTCCCTTCAAATGAAAATATGTCATGGGTATGATAATTTTTCCAAGGATTGTAAAAATGATACTCCTTTCTCATCTTATCCTTTTCGAAATAAACAAAAAAAAGAAGTCAAGAATGCTTCTAAAAATAATAATCTACCACCTTCAAAGACTTATAAGTGAAACAATAAATTTTCTCCTAGCCCAAACCCAAAACATTATATTGTTTTATCCTAATATCTCCCCCTAGAATCCCATCCCCTAAATATATTATCCTCTTCTGGCCCATTTCTCATCCCACTTTATAAGTCTTTCCCCTCATCAATTTCACCATATTCCCTTCTTGCTTACCCTATCCATACATTTAATCATTTACCTCACCTCTAATCACTTCTTTCACCTTAACCTCCATCCATGAATCCTCTCCCCAATAATTTTTCCCCTTCAGCTATAGAGTTTTTTATCACTCAACATTATCCAACTTCAACTCTCCCTTCTCCTAGGAAAAGTTAGAATTCCTTTAGTGTGGTAGCTTGAAAGAATGTGTCAACTAGATGAATATAATGAGGATGGTGAGAGGCCCTCAAAGAAACCTAGAAGAAAAAAAAGAATGAAAAGGTAAGAATAAGTTGCTAACAAAGACAAGGTTAAGGGTTCCTAGCCAACATTGAAAATTTCCTTTATAAGTGATGGAGGCCAAAGATTTGCAATAAGATTGTTGGAATTCCTCAACTACTTACTTTAAATTTCAATTAAAGGTTCGTACAAACTTGATAGGTATTGTGAACTATATGTGAAAAATTCATTCATGCACCTATCTAAGGTGGAGGAAACGTGCTCATCCTAGGATTACAAGGGGTACTTCAACAAAGGGAAGAAATAATAAGAAATTCAATACTACTTAAGGGAAAGATACAATTCGACTAGAAGAAAACTATATTTTTAACCGAAATAAATATTTCAAGACAATAAAAAAGACCATGGAACCAAGGGACCATTCCTGCTCATCTTGACAACAAGGAAAGCTGAGATGAAAGGATGAAAATCCAAGTGAGATAGGTTTATGTCTCTAATCCAAAGTATATAAATATTTCTTTTGAAAAGTAGAGTTTAATTTATCTTAATCTGTGCTATCGAAAACAGAGTAAATCCTACAACAAATTGTCCTACTATAGAAACTAAATTAAAGCATGGAAAAAAAAAAACTGCTTCCTTTTTTAATTATCGTACAAAGAAATCCAAGGTTAATAGAGACTTATTAATAATCACAAAAAAACATGAAACTACTTTGAAATAGTATGCTAGAATCTACTATAGGAAAGACAAATGATACTACATGAAATAAAGAATGAATAAAAATAGATGCATAATATGAAAAGTAAGTAATATGAACTAAACAAGACTAAAATTGAAGCAATACAACAACAATACAAGTGTTCCTCGTTTATACTTGAGTGGGCCCTACTCAAGTATTCTACAAGGAACCTAAAAGACTACCAAGGACTACCAAGGACAATTTTTTTGAAAAAGAACAATCTACATTACCAAACTTGCTCAAAACAACAATACATCTAAGAGGGGTTTGAATTCTGTAGGAATTCTTAATGCACCACAAATTGGCTAACTTCCTAGGGATATCCCATAGATCCTACTTATACTAAAATGTTACATCAATCAACCCTTCAATCCCTCCTCTTGTGCCCATGATGGGATCTTTTTGGGGCTAGGGGAATCCTCCAAGTTTAGTATGGTGGAGGATATAGGAGTGATCAAGTTGAGGGTTGTTTCGGATTTAGTCCTTTCCCTCCTAGATGATTGTCCAATATTCCCTCAAGCTAGGGTATTTTTTTTTTAATTTCAAGGGGATGCTTTCCAATCTCCCTAATTTTATTGATATAACAGATATTTATTTGACCATATCTTTCATATTCTTCTTTTGCTAAGATTTGTTTTATCTTGGATTCCTTTTCCTTCCCAATTTTATTTTTCCCTATTACATCTATTTTTTGGCTAGGTTCCTAGACAAGTTGCTAGGAAGGTAGGAATTTATGTCTATCTATGGTCACAAACTATTCCCAAGGTATCCTAACAAGTTGTACTTCCATAAAATCATAGATCAACAATTTGATGAGGCCATGGTGGGATAAGGCCTCCTCTTTTCCTTTCTTAACCTTTAAACACATTTCTCTTAAAGAATATAGTAGAAAATAAGTCATGCTCATGTTTTCCTCATCTATATGATGGAACCAATTCCTAAGATGATGTATGAACTTGAAGTGGTATTCATATACCATACTCATCCTTCCTTCACAAGTGATGTAATTGAGTAGGTGGTATGCAAATTCATCCCATGGGTTTGGAAGGATTTCTACTTAGACCCTATTTTTAGTTTCCTCGGGGCCTTCATAACTAAGGAAAAACAAATTATTATCATATATATTGTAAGCTATATTTAATATTTGTCCTAGGGGAAACCTATGGGAATCCCTAAGAATCTACTTACAATGGATTCAGTCACCTACAAATCTAATCCTTTTATTGTTCTGATGTACTCTCATCTCCCTAATATGTTGTTTTTAGACCTAGCAGTGAAGGGAACTTGTTAGTTGGATTTGGGTCTTCAAAAATTTCACAAACCCATTATTGAGTGGGCATTCTTTGCTAGGGTTCTTCTTTATGCATTTAGGAAAAAAATGGCTAGATCCATCTTTTCCTCCTATTGATTCTTCTTGATCTACAATGTGTCAATATACACAACTATTGAGTGCAAAATATCAGTTTCCACATCCTCTAACAATCCTCCTATTTCATTATTAAAAAGAGTTGTATCCTAGTTATATGACAATGCTACCATATTCTTACCATTCCTCCTTATGGATATAGAGTATTTATTGAATATTTTCTTGATGTCATCATATTGTAGCTAGAATATGTCTCCATTCACAAGGAGATTTAAGGTATCCATGTATTCCTCTATTTTCCCTATGAGTAATACAAGCTTCCATGATTTTTCATCCAATATACAACTATGACCTCTCTTGCAATTGAGTTTGGAATCTTTCCTCATATCCTTATAAGGACTCATTCTATCCCAACTATTAATGTTGTTGTGTTATAGTCTCATGAACCATTTTGAGGTCGATTCCTTCAATGTAGAGAGAAATATATTGAGCTTTTGATCATTTGATGTAGCCACTATATGGTTCTCTTATCCTAAAGTGAGGTTCATAGAGTCACAAAAAAACCTACCTTCCATATGCCACTATAAAAACAATGGTAGAGGATCAATTCTATACCAACTTGAGACTATTACATAACTTCTTATTGAAGAGAGAGTAGGATATTGTGCCATGTAACCCTATTCTCATTATTTCATTATTTATAGGAAGAACTTGTTACTACATTTCTATTATGGATGGAAATGCGTGCATCACCACTAAGGAAATGAAATGGGTGAGTGAGATAGACTTTTTTTTGGGGGGGGGGTGAAACAATATTACCTTTTATCCAATTAGTAATTCTTTTTAAAACTTTTCAAACCACAACAATGAATTTAATAATTAATTATTTATCATTAATAAGAATTACAATGTCTATATAACAACAAGTGATTGTGAAGGACACCAATCCTTTGTAGAGAACTAACTCTAGGAGACATAAATCCCCTTCCTTTTTTGAGCACCTACTCAAGGAAGAGGAAACTCCCTGCTTCTTCAAGAAGCAACTTGAAATGAGGATCCCCCCCCCTGAATTATTCAATCACCACCTTGAAAGGAGGCGCTGACCCCCTGTTGTTTTAGGCTTCTACCTGAAGAGGACTACAATCCTTCCTAGCTCCTTCCTTCCACCCTCACTGTGAGTTTTTTATTTGTACTCTCATATATTTTGGTGACTCTACTTCAAGTATACTCAGAATCTCCTGAGTCACCCTTTCATTCTTCATTCTAATGGGTTTATATATATTACCAAATTGTGTGCATCACTGAACCATTATGTCTCTTCAATGAATCAATGTGTCTCTTCATTAACAATAGACTATTATTTAAATTAACTTAAATTGACTTCAAACTCTCTTTAAAGTAATTAAGTCTAGTTCTTTTTTATTTCAATATTCCTTATGGAATATTCGATTTGAGAAACCTTTAAAAAAATTACTAAGACTATCACTTCATCATTACACAAAGCTCTAGTTTCGTCAAAACTCAACTATTGTTGGATTGTGATTATGATTCAATATTGATCGTTGATTTCCATGCCTGACTATATTGGGCACCTAGCCACTTCCCTCAACCCATTTCCAGGGAATTTGACTTAGGGAAAGAATCATGGCTTAAGTCTAAAATGGGGTTGTGTCTTTCGTGTGTCGAAACATGTCGTAATGGGGCTGCACGTTTCATGTCTCGAAACTTGTTGCAATGGTTTTTTCCTCTTGTGTCTCGAAACTTGTCATAATGGGGTTGTGCCTCTCATGTCTCAAAAACTTGTCATAATGGGGTTATGCCTCTTGTGTCTCAAAAAATTATCACAAGGGGGTTGTGCCTCTTGTGTCTCAGAACTTGTCAAAATGGGGATGTGCCTCTCGTGTCTCGAAACTTGTCACAATGAGGCTATGCCTTTCGTATATTCATAATTTGTCACAATTGGGATTTAATACTACTTCCTTGTCGTGCGTGGTATGGTACTCAACAATGTAGTTTTAGTACTACTTCCATGTCACACATGGTAGGGGACTCAACAATGTGGTTTTAATACTACTTCTATGTCACATGCGGTAGGGGACTCAAAAATGTGGTTTTAATACTAATTCCATGTCATGTATGGTATGAGAGATGGACGAAGCACGATACATCTATCATCATTGATCTAGAATATTTTTCAATGGCTCGATCTCTTCGCGATGCAACGTTATTTCTCTTGAGCTTGCGTCTTGCACGATCTCTGTACAATGCAACATTGTATCGCTTGAGCTTGTGTCCTGCACGATGCAATGCTATTTCTCCCGAACTTGCATCTTGTGCGATCTCTGTGCAATGCAGTGTTATTTCTTTGAGGTTGCATCTTGCGCGATTTTTGTGCGATGCAACGCTATTTTTCTGAGCTTGTGTCCCATGCGATCTCTGTGTGATGCAGTGCTATTTTTCTAAGCTTGTGTCCTACACACTATTAACATCAATGAAAACTAGACTTCCAACAATCTCCCCCTTTGGAATTGATGACAACACAATCAAATTGTATTTCTCTATATTATCCCTCTTTTTTAGTTTTATAGCTTTAATTTTACTGCTTGTCCTCCCCCTTTGACAACAATGTTAGAAGGGATCTTTCTTTGCTCCCCCTGTCTTTGTGCTTCCTTTTCTGATGAAGCTTTTATAGTTCAATTAGGGATGGATATTACTCCTAATTTCTGTCTAAGATTTTCAAATGTGCTTCCAGGTAAGGGTTTTGTAAAAATGCCTGCAATTTGTTCTTTTGTGTCTACATACTCCACTTTTACAAATTTTTGAGTAACTTGATATCTAAGTAAATGGAATTTGATTGGGATATGTTTGTTTTTAGAGTGCATTACAATATTCTTAGAGATACTTATAGCACTAGTGTTATCACATTTGATAGTGTTTGGATGATCATATTTCACCTGTAAATATTCTAGGGTTTGTTTCATCCAGATTACTTGTGTGCAACAAGATGCAGCATCAATGTATTATTATTTTGTTGTGGATAATGATATATATGTTTGTTTCTTACTTAGCCATGCCACCAGACACTTTTCTAGGAATAATTCTCCTCCAATGGTGTTTTTCCTGTCATCTATACTACTTGCCCAATTTGCATCAGTATTTGCATTCAAAGTAATCTCTTTTGTTTTTGGATACCGTAATCCAAAGTATAAGGTAGCTTGTATAAATATGAATATCATTTTTACCTCTTTTAAGTGAGTTGATTTAGGTGTGGATCGAAACCTACCCACCAGTCCTACAACCTGCATCATGTTAGGTCTTGTTGTTGTTGCATGGAGTAGACTTCCAAACATATATATATATACATAGTCTAGTCTACTTTTGGTGAATCATCATCTAAGATCATTTTACATCCTGTGACCATGAGTGTTCATTGGTTTGTAGTCTTCCATTTGGAATTTCTTGAGCATTTCTTTGACATATGAATATGCCTTTTTCTGTTTGAGTAACTTGTAAACCTAAGAAGAAAATTATTTCACCTATCATAGACATTTCAAACTCTTTCAAATGCCTCACATTTTCCTTTAAACTTTTCAAATGCCTCATATTTTCCTTTGAGATAATATACCCAAGTCATCCTCGTGTAGTCATCGATGATCAACATGAAGTAGTGTCCCCATTGTATGCTTCTAGTCCTAGAGGGCCCATAGAGATCAGTGTGAACAATATCCAAGGGTTTTGACATAGAATTCTCTTTTGTCTTGAATCTGACTCTTGTCTTATTTCCTAATTCACACTGTCTACAAACAGGATCTGAGGGATTGATGAATTCTAGCATGTCTTTTACAACTCCCTTTTTACTAGTTTTGATCAAGTTATTAAATCTCAAGTGTCATATCCTTTTGTTCCATAGGAACCTTTCATCTGCTTGACTCATATGGCATTCTTCTTCTTCCTTAATATCTAAGATAAACACATTGCTTGAGGTTCTTGGTGCAATAGAAAATAATTTTCCTGTTCCTTCTTCTCTTATTTCACATTTTTGGGAGTCAAATATGAGTATATGCCCTTGATCGCAAGTTTGGATAACACTTAGAATATTATGCTTCATTTTTTAAACTAATAACACATTTTCTACTTTTGTTTCCCTATTGCCTAAGGTGACTGTGCCTTTTTCAAGTATTTTAGTAGATACATTATCTCTAAATGTGACACTTCCTTTTTTCTTCTTTGTTAGTTTGAGAAATTTACTTTTATCTCCTTCATATGTTTGGAGCATCTGATATCAATATACCATTGACACTTTTTGTTCTTCAAATACAGGGCTACTTTGCGTTTTGTTTCTTCCATATGTTTTCCTTTCCATGTTTTCTTATCTTGAGTGATAAAAGAAATTGTTTTTGTTGTCATTCTACATTCATTGGTTTGATGACCATAATTGTTGCACTTCTTGCATTCAACATTGAACATTTGGAATGGAGAGAATGAATTGTAACTTATATTCTTCAAATTATTTTTGTTTCTTTTAAATTTTTGATTATTTATATGAATGTATGATTTTCCATAAGCCTTGCAATGTACTAGTTTATGTCCAAAGTTATTGCAAGAGTAGCAATATCCAAGAAAGATGTGTCGATATCTCTTAGGAGGAGTTCTTCTAGTCATTATATTCCATTTGTCTTCTTTCTCTTTTGTGGGAGGTGCAAAATTCAACTTATTATGAACAATCTTTAATGATGCCTTCTTCATCTTGTTATTTTCATTTTTTAAGGTGCTCTTAAGAGCATCTGCATAACTGATTTTCCTTTTGTTTGTCCTCTATGTTGAAGAGGTTGATTTTTTATCATACACAAGTCTTGTCTTATCTTTTGGATATATTTGACTATTCAGAATGTCATCCAATATTTTTGAACTGTTTTCAAATCTTGAGTGATTCTTTCCTTTCTCAAGTTCCTTTTTCAGAAGAACAATTTCAACTTCTCACTTCTCATAATCTTGTTGTTTTTCATTAAGTTGTTCAGTTAAGATCTCTTCTATTATTTTGGCTTCTTGGAGTTGAGTCTTCAATTCAATGATGGTTTTTTCATTTTCCTTGACTGTTTTTTAGATTTCTCTTTCTCTTGATTTATGTGCTTCCTCAAACTCTAGTAACTATACTTTTAGTGACTTAGTCTTCTTTTTATATTGTCTGAGCTCTTCCAAAGAATTGAGAAATTCTTCTTCAAGATATACTTCACCTTCCTCTTTAGAGTATTCATCCATACCAAAATAATTTTTAGTAGGATTATCATATTTTTCTATACTCATAAATAAATGCTCTGATTCTTCTTTTCTCTTGCACTTTCTTTAGATGAGATGTTTTCTTGTTTCGTGTAAAAGGTATTCTTATTTTTGTTGACTTTCTTCTTGTTTCTAGTTTTTCTCTTCTTGTACTCTTTGTAATTTTCTTCACCATCACTTTCTTCTTGTTTTGGATAGGGACATTTGTTGCCAAAATGTCCAACTTTTCCACAATTAAAACATTTAAGGGGTAGTTTTCCTTTGAATTTTCTAGTTCCTTTCTTAAGTTTTTTCATGAAGTTTGCTACTTATTCATTATATATATTTGATTTATCTTCATTAGACACATGCTCATGATTCTTTTTATATTTTCTTGCTTTGAAGGTTGTTTCCCATTTAGATGTATTTTCTTTCCCTATCCTCATCTCATAGGCTATGAGAATTCCATGGAGTTTATCCATAGTGAGTTTTTCAAGGTTGTATATATCCTCTAAGGTAGATATATTGACATAATATCTCATAGATAATGATCTCAACACTTTATGAACAATATATTTGTTAAGTGCTAGAATATATCTGCTGATAAATCTTACAATGAACCCACAATATCAATAAGAACCAAAGACCTAAATACATAATACTACAATAGTACCCAAGATATATGAAAACAATCACCACATAAGATATATGGAACAATATAGAAAAAACACCACTTTATTATATCAAATCCTTGAGGTAGGGTAACACCATATATAATCCTTAAGGAAGGATAACACTCCTCAAGAAATGCTAGATACATTCACAATATTCTTCACTCTGCTTCATTACATTTCTTACACTTCTTTATATAGCTCTCTCTATCTCCTAGGAACCTTCTAGAGAGCCTTCTCACATTTATTACATCTAACTACTATAGTGGGCCTTTATTAATATAGTGGACCTAGTCCACCTTACATTGAATGATCACATTCTCATTTATTAAATGACTTCCACTAATAATACATAACCAATTGTTAAGTTCCAAAGACCTGAATACAAAAGAACCACAATATATATAGAAGAATAATATGCAAAATCTCTTTTATTACTATCAAACCCTTGACGTAGGGCAACACCATACAATGGATCCTATTATGGAAGGGATCCTCTCCTGTTCACTTGCCTTTTCGAGGGAGATTCCTCCTATTGAGATACTTCTCCAAATACAATACTTCTCTTCATGTCCCATTACATTGCTTGAACCCCTTTATATAGTGCTACCATCACCTAAGAACATTCTAGAGGAGGAATATTCTAGAAGTAGAACCTTATATGAAGTCCTCTTACATTTATTATATCTAAGTACACATTTATTATATGTAACTACCATAGTGGGCCTTATTTAATCATATAGTGGACCTAGTCCACCTTACATTGAATGACCTGCATTATTGTCATTATGGGCCCTCTGCACCCCCCAAATACCTCTCTAGCTACCTAACATTCCATCCCCCTTATGAAATCATTTTCCTCAACGCTTGATGTACAACCATATACCAGGGTACCATGGATAAGTGTGGACCATAGTGCTGAAGTAGACTAGAGAAACAGGGTCCCATTGAGAAATGGAAGCCACCATGCTGAAGTAGTCCAACTTCCATTGTAAACCAGGGTCCCATGTCCAATTTCTCATGTGAACTCCACACGGAATATATTGGGCACCTAATAACCAATGGAAAATGATGCACCCCATACTGACACCTATAATGTGTATCCAAATAAGAATATCCATCCACATAGTGGAAAAGGGTCAAAGCTGAATCTGGATGGAACAATACCGTTGTAGAATATGCAGGCTGGACACTAGTAATCATAACTAGCACCTGATGTGTCACATTGATGTTCTCTACCAAAGGTGGAGTAGAGTCATCAAATAAAATATGGAATTTGTTGTCATCCCATAAATGACAACTATCCATATACCAATCATCACAATCATCCTCCAAATCATACCAAGCATACACTTCTTGTTGGTATTAATTCATGATGTCTGCCATAAGATATCTCTATTGAAGGAGAGCCAATGATCGTTGACTATTGTGATGAATATCTCTGATGCCTTGCAGGTGGTCATGCATATCAACTTTGACTGCTTCAATCATGTGTAGAATTTCCCTGAGTTGAGAGTCCATATCCATTGGAAACACCACATATAATATATCAGAAGAAAACTATTAAAATGATTTATCCAATGACATTAATCTGGTATAAATCTGAGAAACCTATAAAAATTTATGAACTCTACAGTCTCTTCATCGTCACGAAAAAAAAAAAACAACAAAAAAATAGAACAATAAATTACGACAGACAATTGTGGATTTTTCCGTAAAAACCCTGAAAAACTGTTGAATTTAAAATGATCATAAATTTACTTCCCGATCTTCATTTCAACTAATTTGTTTTTTGAAATTGGGTATTTTTCTAAGAGGAATTCAAATACCCAATTTGTTTTTCCGAATTCACCTCATAAAGCTTCAGATATGAACCTGAAGTGTGCTGCCCTCTTTTTCTTCCCTAGAAAAATTCTACAAAAAGAGAAAAAAATATTTCATTTTTTGGCTAAGGAAAGTGCTATGATACCAATTTTTATGTACCAAATACTTGAATAAAAAATATCACAATAGATATAAAGATATTTGAATACAATCACCACACAAGATATATGAAACCATATAGAAAACCAACACTTTATTATATCAAACCCTTGAGGTAGGGTAGCACCATATATAATCCTTAAGGAAGGATAACACTCCTCAAGAAATGGTTGATACATTCACATTATTCTTCACTATGCTTCACTACATTGCTTACACTTCTTTAAATAACTCTCTCTATCTCTTAGGAACCTTCTAGAGAGCCTTCTCACATTTATTACATCTAACTACCATAGTGGGCCTTAATTAATATAGTGAACGTATTCCACCTTACATTGAATGACCACATCCTCATATATGAAATGAATTCCACTATTAATACATAACCACATTCCCATTGGGTATCTCCCTAGGTACCCCATATTACCTCCCTAGGTATACTACAATATTTATTTTCTATTGTTTCTCCCAATTCTCTGACTGAATTGACTATCTTGTCTACTCTGAAGATATTCTAGAATATTTTCTTCTTCCTTCATCTTTAGATTTTCAAACTATCCTCACAGTGTTTGAAGTTTGGCTTGTTTTACCTTTCCATCTTCTTCATAAATAATTTTAAGTTTGTCCCATAAATTTTCTTTAGATGATTTGTAGTGCATTACTTTTAAAAATACATTTCTGGATAATCCACTTAAAATGGCATTAAAATATCTTGAATTGTCATTGCATAAATTCTTTCCAACAACGTCAGTTGATGGGGAAGTTGGTGTAGTGTAGCAGTGTTCTACAAATTTCCAAATATCAAATCTAAGTTCCATAAAATGACTCTTCATCCTTATTCTCTAAAAATCATTGTCATATCGTTTGAACAATGGAGCTATTTTGGATGGAATCCCTTGTTGTTGATCCATTGGATTCTTCATGATCTACCTTCCAGTGGTTATACTATGCTGAAGGAACCTTTCTCTGATACCAATTTTTGGAAATACTGAGAGGGGGGTGGGGTGAATCGGTATTACCTTTTATCCATTTAGTAATTCTTTTTAAAAAATTTCAAACCACATCAATGAATTAACAATGAATTTAATAATTAATTATTTATCAATAATAAGAATTAAAATAAGCTGTGATTGTGAATAACAATTTCAATAAGCTGCGATTGTGAATAGCACCAATCAGTTTTAGAGCACCAACTCTAGGAGACACAAATCCCCTTCCTTTTCTAATCACCTACTCAAGGAAGCTACAACTTCCCGCTTCTTCAAGCACCAACTTAAAAGGAGGCTCCAACCCCCTAAATTCTTCAAGAACCAACTTGAAAGGAGGGATCGACCCCTTTTTGTTTCATGCTTCTACCTGAAGAGGAATACAATACATTCTAGATTCTCCATTACACCCTCACAACACGATTTTTATGTTTACTCTCATATATTCTGGTGACTTTGCTTCAGGTATACTCAGAATATCCTAAGTCACCCTTTCATTCTTCATTTTGATGGGTTTATATATCTTACCAAATGGTGTGCATCAATGAACCATTATGTCTCTTCAATGAATCAATGTGCCTCTTCAATAACAATAGACTGTTATTGAAATTAACTTGAATTGACTTCAAATCCCCTTTAAGTTAGATAAGTTTAGTTCTTCCTTATGTCAATCTTTCTTATGCAATGATCAATCTAAGAAACCCTTAAAAAAATGACTAAGACTGTCACTTTCATCATTACACAAAGCTCTAGTTTTGTTGAAACTTGGTTACTTGGCTATCATTGGATCGTGATCATGATTCAATATTGATCATTGATTTCCATGTCTGACTGTCTTAGGAACCTAGCTGCTTCCCTCAACCCATTTCCAGGGCATTTGACTTGGGGAAAGAATTGTGGCTTAAGTAAAAAATTGGGTTGTGTCTTTCGTGTCTCAAAACTTGTCGCAATGGGGTTGTGCCTTTCGTGTCTCGAAACTAGTCAAAATGGGATACGCCTCTTGTGTCTTGAAAAATTCTATAATGGGGTTGTTCCTTTCTTGTCTAGAAAACTTGTTTCAATGGGGTTGCAACTCTGGTGTATTGAAAATTGTTACGAGGAAAATCTCTTTATGGCTAGGGTAAACCACAACAGACGGAAATGACTGCAGAAATCAACTCTCTTCTCAAATATGATATATAAACAAATATGATGGCAAGAAAAGATAAAATGCCTACCTCGTCCAGACATTCGATGAAGTCCACTGTTGAGCACTTGACCCAAAGAAACATACCTGCAACTAGTCCTCAACAACCAAGAAAAACAATCATATGGTGATATTATATAATGTTAGCACATTCAATAGCATAATCCATTAAGAAATATGAAAAATACGCCCATGGAATAATAATTCAATATATTTGCAAGATATCAATTGGACGGGAAAAGAGTATTTCTATTAATAAATGATCAACATAAGTGAAAATGTTACAGACTTCCGTGTTGGCACAGTTCGGAATCGAGAAACTAAGTTCCTTCCAGCTGGGCCTCCACCACTTCAGTCCTCCACCAAAGGCAAGATCATAAGAGAGAAAAAATGAGGTTCTCAATAAATAAGGGAAGATTTTGGGGGTTGAACACCGTGTTTTGACTTAAAGGACAAAGGGATGTAGACTCAATATGAAGTAAATAATTTCTCTAGAGTAACTTTGCTCTCAAAGTTGAATTCTTTTCTCCTTTTCCATAGCTCGGAATTGGCCCATTTATAGCCTTCAAAATGGAACTGAAGGGTCGAGTCAGAATGTTTCCAGTATATGGAAGGCCAAGGATCATAGATATCCTGTCGTGACATGGAAACCTGACACTAATTTTCATTTTTTGGCACAAATCCTGATGTATGCTGGATGTAGTGGAGAAACCTGCGTATACGCATGTTGTATAGTAGGAAAGATGCATACATGTGGAAAAATATTTATTTTTTTCTCTGGATTTTATAAACAAGGAAGATATGCCTGCATAGGGAAATGGAATAATACCCTCTATGCAAGATTTCAAAGGGTGAGGAAAATCTTGCTATAACAGATGCCCCCTAATGTGTGAGGTTAGAGGAGTATCTGAGATGGCTGAAATACATTATAAACAACCCAGAAGTGGAGTGATGTGGAACCAGCTAGAAGAACTAGTTTCTCTTTACATTCTGCACTGAATTTGCATACACGACTGCCAATAAAATTACACTGCAGATCCATGTTAAAATATACCAAAGAAGTGTCTGTGGACATGAATAGGAAAATACAAATGCGGTTACATGCCAATAGTTGTCATGGTCACGAACAAGGCCCAGTAGAACCAGTCTCAAAACCAATCTGAAGATATATGTATATCATGGAGTACACTCTGATCTCCAATGATCATTGAAGTCATATAGGTACTAGTCCAATGAAAAGGAAGAAACAACTCAAGAAAGTTGTGGCCACATAGTGATGTCTTCAAGTCTTTTACACAATCCGCCAAGGGTGCAAGTCTACATCATGTGAATAAAGGATTTGAGGTCGAACACAATGAGACATCATTTGATTACTGGTCATTGATGTATGCCATTAACAAACGCGAGACAACCTACTGATAATGAAAGTAGGTATCAAGGCACCGAGTACATTCTTACAAGTGTGAATAAAGGATCTTGTGTCGAACACCTGAAGAATCCATAGATCAAGAGACATTGATGTATTCCCAACACCTGAAGGATGCATATTTATTAGGTCAACCTCTGAACAAGATTATCCTTTCTTATTCTTCATATCACCTTTTTCAATAATCAATTTCTTGGATTCCATGTCAAAGACAACATTCTGAAAAACCAATGACTCTTCTTCATTGAAGGTTTCATTCTCAATGATTTCCAATGATGAATTATGATGGGTCGTGTTCCTTGGATAATCCATTGTGGGAAACTTTTTCTCAATATCCTCCTTGATATTCATGTCTTCAAGGGAGAATTTTTTAATTTCCCTTTCTATATGGTGGTGTTCTTCCTCTTGCACGACATTCTTCCTCTTCTTTCTCACAGGAAGCTTATGCGAGCTCTCAATTTTTCCCGAAAGGGGGATTATTTTCTACTCTGTCATTGGAACTAGTGTTAGTAAATTTCCTAGTTGGGTGGGCAACTGGAACATTGCTCCAATATGTGATAGTTTTAGGAGTAACAGTTGGGGATTGGGTGCTCTTCTCGTTGGGACCGTTTCCTTCCTGCTTGTAAAAATTACTAGTACTAAGTATTGTTTCCAAGTCACCAGAATTTTGAGAAGGAGAGCCTAAGTTAGTATCTTCTACTTCACTCATAATAGTATGAATAAATGAATTGTTGAATCCTCCTTCCATCATATGTTCCATGAAAATTTTGTTCGGGTCAAACCCCTTCATCTTTTCAGCATATTTCAGATTTGCATTGTGGAAGTAGTTCAAAAATTCATCGATTTAGTTTATTTTCCTGAATATAAAGTCTCATATTTTCCAAGGAAAGGGTATGAATTGATTTTTTCATTTCTCATGGAAAAAGTGCGGCCAAAAATGATACTGTCTTGTTACTTCCGTAATAATCATTTTATCAGATACACGACATGGAAGAAAGGAAGGATTTTCCTTGGAAATGAAAATCATGATAACATTGAGATTTTCCGTCTTCTCCAACATCCCCTTTTTATCCAAGAATTTATTTTCATGGTTGGATATTCTAGGGGTATCTTACCAAACAATAATCCTTTAAAAACTTCAACGAAATCATTTTAAACTTCATAAAAATGTAAAGAATCTTTGTGTCTCCACAATGCTTGGTACCAGAAGGTAACTAGATAAAGTTCACAGTTCACCCTATAACATATAGACAATTTTAGAAATTGATAGAAATATGCTATCACAAACACCAAATAAGAAGCCATGAATAACTTCTTTCCCTTTTTGTACTATGACAATTGAGAGGAGATTTCAATGGAAATCAATTTTACCCAATTGAAAATAGCTTGCTCCATAACTGTAAAATATAAAATATAAAGAATCATTTGGGAAATGGTGGCAGTGCTTTCTTGGCCTGTTAGCCTCGTAAACAACCAAGCAATTTCCCGAAAGGGATTTTTAAACACATCGACCTGAATCCTAGTAATGTCATCTGGGATAGCCACGGGATTCTCCAAGAACTCAGGCAAGAGGTTCAGGCCGTTTTCATTCCTTTTCAGGAAATCCCTACAATTCTCTCCTTTGAAGGTAAGTGTTGGCTTAGGGAGCTTCAACATATTATGAAGCACTTGTGGTGAAAGAGATATGGGGAAATGGTCTTGAAGTTGAATAATCTGTTGACTTGGTATGTATTTCTCAATGTACCATGCAACCGGTTCCTTGCAGTCGAAAACCTCAGGGACACACCCTGCACAAGTAATTTCGGATGTCCAGATCACTTCGTTTTTAGAAAAAGCAGATGAATAGTAGGAATACGCTCTGGACCATTGGAATTTTTTATCTTCATGCCCAAAAATATTTAAAGTATAACTATAGAACTGTTTTCAAGCTACTGTTTCCATATATTGACGAGAGCATTCCATTAACTGGATAATATTTGAAATGAGCACTTGAGAGAGATAACAATAATATAATCTTTGGAAAATCATGCTTTAATGCAGCTTAATGAGAAATATACTCGATCCCTTCACTTATTAATGACGATATTTATGGAACTTGCATGATGAATTATTAGCATTAAACCATACTAAATGTGTATTGGGAAAAGAACGAAGGTGGTAGGGATGGATGGGAGCAATTAGGATTTGGGAATTTTTGTGAATCTGGGAACTCGTAGACCTGTTGTTGCAAATGATAGAAAATAAGCTAAGTGTTGAGAGTGGTCATTTGGACTTGGATACAAGAGAAATGAAACACTTAGGAGTTCGATACCCACGACAAGTCTGACAGTCATAATGTAGATCGTGGATCTTTGGGTGAAAAATGGATATCACGGAACTTGGAATATGAAATCTTGAACACGTGAACCCGTGATTGCAAAACTGGTTAAGTACATATTG
>ML859901.1:0-21764 GCA_009831015.1 Picea engelmannii
AACAGATCATGATAGTCTTAAATACTTCTTGGAACAAAGACTATCTTCAGAAGAACAACAAAAATGGGTAACCAAGATATTGGGTTATGATTTTGAAATTGTCTATAAAAAGGGGAAGCAAAATGTTGTGACAGATGCACTCTTAAGAAAGGATAAAGATGTTGAGGCCTTTCTCTGTGCTATCTCGATCATCTAACCCGATTGGTTAATAGAAGCACGGGATGAATGGAAGAATAAAAAAAAAGTGTGGACTCTCATTCAAAGATTGCAGCAGGATTCCAACGCATCAGATACATTTACATGGGAAAATGATTCACTATGGTACAAAGATCGCTTATATTTATGTAAGAACTCCCAACTCAAACAAAAGGTACTATTGGAATTCCACACCTCTCCACAAGGAGGGCACTCAGGATTTTTGAAAACCTACCATAGAGTCAAGAAAGATTTTTTTTGGGATGGCCTTAAAACTGATGTTCAAAGGTTTATGGCAGAATGTTTGGTTTGCCAACAAAATAAGGTGGAAACAATTAAGACCCCAGGTCTTTTACAACCATTATCCATCCGAAGTCAGTGCTTGGAGGAGGTTTCCATGGATTTCATCACAAGGTTACCAAAGTTTGAAGGAAAGAGTGGCATCATGGTGATTGTTGATAGACTAACCAAGTACGCACACTTTTGTGCACTCTCTCATCCCTTGAAATCTAGTACAGTTGCCACCGCATTCATGGAGACAGCTCAAAAGCTACATGGCAGCCCAAAGATTATTGTAAGTGATAGAGATTCCATCTTCACTAGACATTTTTGGACAGAATTATTTTCTTGTTTGGGTACTCAATTGGCTCATAACTCATCCTATCATCCTCAATCTGATGGACAAACCGAGATAATGAAAAAATGTCTATAAGGATACCTTCGTTGCTTTGTCTCTAATAAACAAACACAATGGTTCAAATGGTTACCCTTGGAAGAATGGTGGTATAACACTTCCTTTCATACTACAACAAAAATGACACCATTTATGTCACTTTATGGATACCACCCTCCTTATATCACTTCTTCTCTAAAAGAAAAATCTAAGGTTCAAGCAGTGGAAGATCACATCGGAAATCAACAACAAGTTCTCCAAATATTAAAGGACAACCTGACACATAATCGCATGAAACAACAAGCATATCAACATCATAGTGAAATAAGTTTTGAAGTAAGGGATTGGGTGTTTTTAAGACTACAACCATACAAACAAATGTCCCTCAAGGGTACCAATACACTCAGACATAATACTGTAGAGATATGCAAGCTCAAAGGAGGTCTCAAACTGGACAGAATTGAGCTAAGAATTGCAAAAATGCATATCCATGATGACCTCTGTTAAGTTCCAAAGACCTGAATAAAAAATACTACAATGGTACCAAATATATCTGAATACAATCACCACATAAGATATATGGAACAATATAGAAAACCACCACTTTATTATATCAAAACCCTTAGGCTAGGGAAACACCATACAATGGATCCTATTATGGAAGGGATCCTCTTTTGTTGACTTTCCTCTTCGAGGGGGCTTCCTCCTAATGAGCTTCAGCTCCAAATACAATGCTTCTCTTCATATCCCATTACATTTCTTTAACCCCTGTATATAGTGCTACCATCACCTAAGAACATTCTAGAGGAGGAATCTTCTAAAAGAAAAACCTTCTAAGAAGTCCTCTTACATTTAATATATCTAACTACCCATTTATTATATATAACTACCATAATAGGTCTTATTTAATAATATAGTGGACCTAGTCAACTTTGCATTGAAATAATCCTCCATAGCCATATGTTCCTATATTACCTTTGGAGACAACATCAAAATTTAATTTTATAAAGCTGAGAGGAGGGGGAAACCAATAAGAGGATGCTCTACTTGGAGGAGAGGCAATCTTCAAGAGATGAGGCATCTTGCTTGGATCTATATTTAGGGCATGCAAGATACTTCTCTCATGTTGATCATTGTTTTAGTTTTGCTCCATCCATGGTTGGATTAGGATTGATTCTTATATTTCCCGAGTTATGTGGTCCCATATTATGATGGACTTCAAATATTCCACCTTGAAGATGTGCCTATACATTTCCTTCCAAATTTCCCAGAGTGTGAAGCCTAATAGCAATTGCTAAGCTCTATTGACAATAAATCTTTGAGCGATGCTTTGTGTCGGGTTTTCCATGGTGTCCTAAACACTTTTCCAGTTGTGAATAGACCTTTTGAAGATTAGTTCACCCCTATCCCATAGATCAATGACAAAGGGGAAAGAGTTGAAGAGGTGCTCAATGTTTTATGTTTGGGATTTGTAGAGAGGGCATATTGATGGGCCTGAAAAGCCTTTTTTGAGGAGGTTGTCCCTTGTTAAATTTCTCCTATGTGCCAACATCCAAAGGAAAGTTGATATTTTTGGCCACAACTTTTGTTACTAGATTTGTTCCCAGGTTTCTTGCTTAGGGTTTTTCTTGTGGCCGATGACAATGTGGTATGATTCTCTAATTTTGAAGTCACCACTTGTTGAGTTTCCCCAATGTAGTCGATCTTTCTACTGAGTGACCTATATTTTCCTTGAGTTCTGCTCATCCAATAAGTGTTTTAAGTTGTCCTGTTTCGAGGACCTTTGCCAATGGTTGTTGGGTAACCATAAGCGCCACTCAGGAACTGTTGCTACAAGGAGACAATAATGGGCCACCATTGATTTGTTTTGAATGAGCATAATTGTCTTGATCCCTTGGAGGTATTCTCTTTCCGACCATTTGGGTAATTTTTGCCATGCATCATCCCAAAAGAGGGTTGACATCCCATTACAGATTTCCCAAAAATAGTTGTCTTGTATCAATGTTCTGTTTTGACAAGAAATATTCCATATGTTGGAACTTGGAGGAGAATTGTTCATGCAGATTAACTAACTTTCAAGTACCTCTCTTGCATATTTTTGTTTCCATAGGCACACCCGCAACATTTTTGGATTGTTTAACCATCACCACCATAGTTTGGCTCCCAGAACCATGCCTTGGATGTATGGATCTCAGAGACCTAATTCTCCTGCTAATTTTTGGAGACCTATTGTTGCCCAGGACATGAGTGCCCATTTTTTATACTCTTTGTTTCCCCCAAGAGAAAAGTCTTGTGTAAATTTCTGATCACTTTTATGATGTACTTGGGAGAATCTAGGACAAAGAAGAGGTACATGGGCATTGCATATAGGAATGATTTGACTATAACTAATATTCTTGCCACGTTAAGAGTATGAGAGGACCAACACTCCATTTTTTTATCCATCTGTGTTAAAAGGTCTTCCCAAGAGGTTTTCTTTAAGGAATTTTCCACTAGAGGATCTCCCAAGTATTTAGAAGGGAGAGAGCTCATCTAATATCCCAAAATCCTGACAAGGTTAGCTTGAATAGTTGGAGGTGTATTGAAGAAAAAGATATGATATTTACCTTGGTTGATGGAGGTTCCTAAGGCTTCCAAGAAATCAACAAGGACTTGTTTGATAGATTGTTTTTCACAAAATGTGGGGGTACCCATGAGCATAGTGTCATATACAAATTGTTGATCTGTTGTGGCTTGTGCTTATCCATGAATTTGGAGCCCCTTCCAAATCCCTTGATATATAAATTATTTTATGTAACACCCTAGACCTTTCACCATGAGGATGAAGAGGAAATGAGAGAGAGGATCCCCATGTCTAATGCCTCTTTATGGGGAGAAAGTGGGTGAAGGAGATCCATTAACCAAGATGGAGAAAAAAGTTGATGAGGTCAAGGAAATTATACATTTAATTGAAGGTGTTGATCAGCCAAAATCTAGGAGGATACTCTGGATATAATCCCAACTGAGACTATCAAAGTGTTTTGACATATATATCTTGGTTAACATTCCATAATTTTTGGTGGATTGCAGGGATTGGATGAGTTCGTGTGCCAGGAAAATACTATATAAGATTTGGCGTCCTTCAATGTAGCCAAATTGCTCTTGGGAGATAATGGTGAGCAGAAGAGGTTTGAGGTGGTTGGATATGATCTTGGTAATGATTTTATAGATGACATTGCAAAGGGATATGAGAAAAAACTTACTAGGATATTCAACTTTTTCTTCCTTTGGGATAATGGAGAGGAAGGTGGAATTTAGGGTTGGGAGGACATTGAGGAACTTTTTTGAATCTTCTACTACCTCTAGAACATCTTGCTTAATAAAGTTCTAGCAAGCATGGAAGAAGTTAGTACTAAAACCATTAGGTCTAGGAGATTTACCTTTGGGAATGTCAAGGACCACCTGCTTGACTTCTTCAAGGGTGATCTCTGGTAACAAAGCTTCATTTTTCTCTTTCGTGACCAGCTATGGAATGTTCTGAGTTATTTTCTTGATAGCCCTTTCCAATCTGGTTGTGGTTCTATCTTCAGGGAGATATAGTAGTGACTTAATTATTCTTGGATTTTTTTTATTTTTGAATATATTTTTTTTCCTCGACTATCTTTGAGTGATGTGATCTGTTTATGATGTCATCATTGTAGAATAGATATGTGGAAGGATTTAGAGTTTCTCTCCCTTACTTGAAGCCATTGCACCCGTGATTGTTTCCTCCATAACTGTTCTTCCTATTTCTCTCTAAGATTGATTTTTGCACTGAGTTGAACTTCTTTTGCAATGAGCTCCTCTGTATGACCCTGTAGTATCATTCTTTGTTGAAGATGTTTCATTCTTTGAGCTAGTTTTTTCTTTGCATGGAGGATGTCTCCAAATTCTATTTTGTTCCACTGCTTGAGCCTTTGTTTTAAGTTTTTTAGTCATTGTTGGAACCTGTACATTGGGGATCCACTGGAGATGGCTACTTCCTTCCACCATTTCTCTATGTTGGCCAGGAATGAGGGGTGTTCTAGCCAAAAAATTTCAAGCCCGAAGGGTCGATTTAATGGGGCAACTTTGATGTTTAAATCAAGAAAGATGGACCAATGGTCTGAACTGTGAATTGACAAAATGGAGGATTTGATTGTTATGTTCTATGCCATTAAAGATTCGGAGAGAAGGAATGTAACATCCCTAGCCTCCATGGTTGGGCCACGTCACTACAACCTCAACTTTTATCGCTATGATGTTCTTTGTAGCAACCCAAGCTCACTATTGGACTAGGATATTTCAAAAATCCTAGTGCGCATATACTACTTATAATGCTCCCTGTAACAAGTAGACCCAAATAACTGCACAAAACCTTAAGGTATTGCACCTAGACCCAAGGTTGGTCTTGCTCTACGAGCATACTTCTTTTAATACACTTATAGAAACAAAATAAATGGCACAAATCTATTGTGTGCTTAGCCCTTGAAAACACATATGTATTGTTGTGCACACAAACACTCTACACACATAATACTACTACACACACAATCAATCTGATGTTGCATGCAGATTCTATCACCTTTGTGCACCCAGAATGCTTCACTGCGTGCTCATAAATTCATACCTTGCCTTGGTGTCTTCTAACCATGCCACATAGTTTAACTTAACCAGAATACTTAATAATTGTCATACTTCTCATGTGCAACAATATTATATAGATTAACCATACATTTAGCTAACAGGAAACACTTATAACCATCATTCCTACATATGTCACAACATATAGGAAAAGTAACACACACACACACACATACACAGTAACATTACATAGAATTAACCACAATATTCAGATGCAATTTCATACAGGAAGATAAACCCATCTAAAAATATGAACATTAGAGAAAACAATAATTAAGCAAGATTATGAAGGACACTTATATCTTATGAAAAGTCACCAACTATGTGCAAGACTCAGACGTTCCTCCCAACCATAGATTTTCTCACTCATAATCTTTCAGCAACAGGTCTCCCCCTAGCTAGGGCTTAAAATCCACAGGAAAAAGGGTTCCTATTGCCAGGCTATGGTCTGATATTCAACAAAAATCTTGGTTCAAGGTGTTGACTATTGCAAATAGCCAACAATATCTCATTCCCCACATGCCTGTCCCACCCTAGGAAGTGTGCCCCTTCTCTTATCAACAATCCTTCGGCTTCCCCACTTCCCTTATAGGGCTTCAACAACAGGCCGAACATGAAGTCTCAAAGCCCTGTATCTAATGCCCAATGCACCAGGGAGAAATTATAGCAAAACTCTCACATGGAGATAATTCTCATGCGCCTAACAGCCCACTTCTTTGACACAAAAAATCTCTCACCTAGAGAGAAATGCTCATGGGCCTGACAACCCGCCTCTTTGAGAACAAAACTCTCACTTGGAGAGAAATGCTTACGAGCCTGCCAACCTGCTTCTTCAACACAATTATCTTCATTAGATGGATACCCCCTTACAGATAGGTGATGACATTTTCAGGTACAGATTGGTATAGGTCACAAACAAAGGTGGATAGTCCGTTGGAGTTCCGATGGTAGCCAAGATGGAGTAAAAAATGCATATCTTCCAAAAATACACTAATTCTCAAAAATATATTTGCATGGTCATAACTAGAAAGTTGTCACCTTAATAAATAGCTTTTAGACACTTGGTGAATCATTCCCATCCTTTGGAAACTTAGGATAAATACATATCAAAAAATTAAATGTTTAGAAATATTAATAAAATATCGCCTTGACTTAAGCTCCCCCTTTTCCCTTTTCCATGGAGTTTAAACTCCTCGTCTCTTTTTCATCTGCATGCAATGATGTGATTATATTAACAATATTGAGGGTGGTTACATTTATAATATATGCACATTGGCCATTTTCATCTAGGCTCACCATCCTCAAAACACAAGCATATATACAAAGGATCTTTGGCCTCAAAATTGTGCGCTTAATCCGGTGTGCACAAAATTATGGAATGTGCGCACTCTTCCTTTGGTGTTCCATCCTCACACACTTACATAGGTGCACGCTACACTATGAAATGTGCATGTTCTTTATTTGATGCACAATCCTCGCGCAATCACCAAACAATGGGGTGTGTGCACAAAATTAAATCCAAGACTTGATACCAACATCACGAGCTTATATAAATACATATATACATTTACATTTACATTTATAGTTGGGGTTCGACATAGGGGTATCACATTCCCCTACCCCTTATTTATGCACTATCCTTAGTGCATTACATACACATGTATAATCAAAAGTTTCAAAAGTCCTCAAAGAGATGTGGACTCTGCCTAGATAACATCCTCATGTTCCCACGTGTTGTGACCTAGGTCTGCACCCCTTCCCTTTCCCTTCTTTACCCTATACATCCATCAAGTCTGATTTTTTTTTTTGTGTCTGTTGAGCTTATTCTCCATGGTTTAATCATTCGGCTTCAATGGCCCCTACTCGTCTTTTCTTATTTCACACCATCTTTTTTCTTTCTTGAAAAGTGATTACATGTTCTGGTTTGAGATTGAAAATGCTTGTCATCATGTTTACCACTAACTGAGTAGCATAGGAAACATCCAGGTCCACCAAGTCAGAGCAGTCCATTTCAGGCTTAGATTGTAAGACAAATAGACAAGTTAACTTTTCAATGGTGGAGATCCAATAATCGATGCAGATCAACGACTCTCATTCATTCAGAGTCTCAAACTTGTGTGATGTTTAACATGAATGACTCTGCAAATTCAACGTTTTGGCGTCCAAACTTGGCATTGTTTCAAATCTTCTGAAGTGTCGGAGCCCCGAACTACCACGTCACTTCGTGAGTTCGGTTATCCGGGAGGTTTTGATCCAGAACAAACACAAATCTCCTGAATGCCGAAATGTCGGAGCCCTGAAGTGTTGAAACCTCTGAACTACCATGTGTCGAAGTGCCACGTCACTCTGCTAGTCCGGTACTTTGGGAGTTATACATACTTTGCGTTTGAAATCCCTCGAACCCCAAAGAGTCGGAGACACGTAATGCTGATTTGTGTTGACACATAGCATTCATGCGTGGTGACATATGGCATCCATTGGTCACCGACACGTGGCACTCATTTCAGGTCATTTGGGTTATGTCATCTGCTAATTTTTGGGTGACACGTGTCACTCTCTTTCATGAAGACACATCAGCCATAGTGACGTCATATGGACCCGTCAGATCTGGGAGGTTGTCATCTGGGAGGTTTTCATCCTGAACAAGTGCAGAAGTGTTGGAGCCCTGAAGCAACAGAGCCCCTGAACATTCAAGTGTCGCAATATTGACACGTCAGATTCGATAGAGTATAACTCCAGGATATTTCCATCTAGAACAGGCACAGTCTCCCAAATACGAGAGCCCCAAAGTGCCGAAGCCCCAAAGTTCTGAAATGATTAAATGATAAACACAACTTAATATCGGGTTAATTAATGATATGCATTTTCTAATCACTCTGCGAGTTTGGCCATCTAGGAGAGGTTCATGCTTTGCACTTAGAAGCTCCTAAACCCCGAAGAGCCGGAGACACCCGACATTCATCTTGTGCTAACATGTGGCGCTCATATGTTGAGTCAAATGGCACTCATTTCAAGCACATTTGTGTCTATCATCTGTACTATTTTGAGTGACACATGTCACCCTTCTTCCCATGACAGGTAAGAGATATGACATCAGGTCGCCATGTCAGATTCGGGAGATTGTCCTCCGGGAGATTTCCCAACACAATATTCAAAAAACTCTCGAACCCCGAAGAGATGTAGTCTCAAAGTCATGAAATGATGAAGGTTAAAGGTAATCTCAAGTTAATAAGTGATTAATGTTGGTTAATGACTTTGGGAGTTTTGTCGTCCAAAGGATATGTATACTCTACGCTCTGAATCCACCAAACGCCAAATTTCTGAAGTGGCTCACCCACATTTATTGCACATTTTGAAATGTTTAAAAAGGAGTGTCGAACTAGGAATGGAGAAACTACATGTCCAAACTATAGAAATAATATCAGCGACTCCAAAAAAATGCCAAATTACTTGCCTCTTTCCTCTGGGAGATAAGTTGGGAAAAAAAAAACACTGCCAACACATCCAACTATCTCCTAGTGGCCTCCAACAATGTGTTGCATGCCAATGATCGATACAGAACATAGTTCTGTCACTCCCAATCATTTCCTGCCAAATCTTGGTTCACTCCAACATGCACATCAGTCTAGCTTCAATGCTAGTAGCAATTTTTAATTGCTCAATTGCAAAACTCTTTTAAATTCAGGCATAATAAGTGGTCTTTTTTTGTGTGATAAGAACCACTCCTTTTTTGTTAAGTCAAGTTTGGAGTATTCATTAACATACGCCAGCAGTGTGTTTTATTTAATTTAATAAGTTGTTTTACAACCGAGGTGTAGAGCCAAGCCTCAGTCCCAAATGGATGAGAGCCTCTGCAACCTTGATAGATATGCAATTTTTGTATGTTTTGAGGGTTTGGTTTTTTGAGAGAAGAAGATCGATACAACAACTAGTTGGACATGTCCTGTGGATGGTTTAAATCTCTCTACCTGGTGAAGATACTATTGATGACAGTGTGTTTGTGTCCAAATTCGTATGTGTTTCTCTCATCTTGAATACAGTTTTGAGTTGTGCTTAGTACATCTCTTTTCTTTCAGCTATTGTATAACTTGTATTTATTAATATGCAACCTGTGATAACAACTATGCTTTGATGAAGATTTGTTTTTGTTGCAACCTATGGGAATAATTGTGTTTTTGGTACATGTTTAATGCTTGAAATGACATTTTAAGACTTAAACTTCTAGCAGCAGATTGTTCATTGAATGGTTTGTTGTTTTCCTTTGTTTCTTACCTTTATTGTCTCACTTGTCTATCCTTAGTGTGCCACAAGCCAAGGAGGACCCTCATCCATGTCATTTGGCCAACCCAACCATGCTCATGTCTTGGTAAACCAACCCCCTAACTGACCCACAAATAAAAAACCAACCATAAAAAAACTTGAGGTGGCCTAGCTCTTCCCTTTAGCAGTCAAGTGCAGACTTTAGGACCAACACCAGGTTGCATCCTTAGGACCGTAAGAGGACCACTATACCTTTACTAGTCCTACTACGCGATTCTGGAGTGTCTTGACTTTTTGATCCAATATGTGCGCTGGTTGAACTCGTAAGTCGCCCTCTTGCTCCACTTGAATCACATTCCAATAAATGACATGATTAACATCATGTACACACTTTTTAAGCAAGGAAACATGGAATACATTATGAATACTCAAGGATGCAAGTAGAGCCAACATATATGCAACATGACCAATCCTCTCTAGGATTTCGAATGGTCCACAATATTGTGCTTCTAGATAAGAGAAATTCACCAACTTCAGGGAACTTCATATTGCTTTTAATTTTAGGAACACATGGTCACCCACTTTATATTATCTAAAAGTTCGGCCTTTACCTATGCAAATTTTTTGTCTTTATTGGGTAGCTTTCAAATTTTGCTTTATTTTTACCATCTTCTCTTCCATTTCCCTGAGTAGATCTAGTCCAACCACTACTCTATCTGCTGGATTATCCAAACTCACAGATGTGTTGCACCTTCTACCATACAATGCTTAAAATGGACTCATCTTTAAAGATGCTTGATACCCATTGTTGTAAGTAAACTCTAACAAATGAAAATAGTCTTCCCATTGTGATGGTTTATCCATCACATAAGTCCTTAGCATATCTTCTATTACTCGATTTACCCTCTATGTTTTTCCATCTAATTTTGGGTGATATGTTGTGCTACATTTCATATTTGTCCCAATTACTTTGAATAATCCCTTCCAAAAATTTAAAGTTAACTTGGGATCTTTGTCAGACATAATTGTCTTAGGTACACCATGCAACTTAGTAATTTTTCTCATGTAGATATCAACAATATTAGTTGCCATGTAAGTTGACTTCACTAGAACAAAATGAGAAGCTTTAGTGAGCTTATCCACTACCACCACGATGGAATCATGTTGCTTGGCTGATCTGGGAAGATTAGTTATAAAATCCATCCTTATGACTTCCCACTTTCACTCAGGAATGGGAAATAGTTGTAGTAAACCATTTGGGTTTCTGTGCTCAACCTTGACCTTTTGATACTCAAGGAATCTAGCAATAAAATCAACAACCTCCTTTTTCATGCATGGCCAAAAATATTGCTTCTTAACAACTGCTACTATATTTTGATAACTGAGGTGCTCGACATAAGGCACATTATGCAATTCCTTCAATATTATATTTTTCAACTTTGGTGAGTCAGGCACATAAACTTTGTGCCTAAACATGAGAATTCCATCCTCTTTTAGCTCATACTAGTCAAGTTTCTACTGCAAAATACCTTGCTGTAATTTTGCTCTCAATTCCTGATAGCATTGATCTGACTTTGCAGCCTCTATGATTCTGTCTCTCAAATCTATCTTGTACATGCTAATGGTTGTAGCATGCATCTCATGCACTCTCCTACTAAGTGCATCAACCACCTTATTCTCTTTACCCTTGATATGCTTTATATCAAAGTCATACTCACTTAGGAATTCTAACCACCTGCTTTGTCTGGCATTTAAATTTAGTTGTCCAAACAAATATTTCAGACCACAATGCTTTGTTCTCAACTCAAATATTTTTTCCATGAGATAGTTCCTCCACGTCTTCAAGGAATGCACTATAGCTGCCAGTTCTAAATAACAGGTGGCATAAAGTATCTCATGCTATTTTAATTTTCTTGATTTATAACATATCACATGCCCATTCTAACTAAGGACTCCCCAAGCCCTTCTTTACATGCATCCATGCACACCATGAAGTCTTCATTTGGATCTTCAATCCTTAGTATCAATACACTAGTCAACAAACTTTTCAAGTTTTGGAAACTACTTTCACAATCCAGAGTCCATTCAAATCGCACACCTTTCTTCTGCAAGGATGTGATTGGATGAGAAATATTTGAGAAGCCTTCAATAAACCTTATGTAGTACCCTGCCAGTCCCATGAAATATCTCACTTCTGTGACATTTCTTGGTGTTGGCCATTCCTTAATGGATTTTAGTTTTGTTGGGTCCACAACCTATGGGATGATATGACCCAAATAATGAATCTGCCTCTGGTAAAATGAACACTTGCTTAGCTTTGCATAAAGTTGATTCTCCCTCAATACCTGCAACACCATCTTCAAGTGATCCTCACGTTCTTCTTCGTATTTAGAGTAAATAAGGATGTCATGAAAAAATACGGCGACGAACTTATCCAAGTATTCTCTTAAAACTCCATTCATTAAACACATGAAGACAACTGGTGCATTCGACAACCCAAATGGCACCACTGTGAACTCATAATGGTCATACCTTGTTCTGAAAGCAGTCTTGTTAATGTATTCCTCTTTTATTCTCACTTGGTGACAACCATATCTAAGGTCAATCTTGGAAAATATCCTTGCGCCCCTTAGCTGATAAAACATGTCATCTGTCCTTGGCAAATGATACTTGTTCTTGACTGTTACTTTGTTCAAGTGTCTAAAGTTCGTGCAGAGTCTCAACGTACAATATTTTTTTTTCACAAATAAAATTGGGGCACCCCGTGGGGACACAGTTAGGTGTATATACCCCTTCTTCAAAATCTCTTTGAGTTGCATTTGCAATTACTTCATATCTGGTGTACTTGTTGGTTGTGGAGCTTGATTATCTTCCTGATTCAGAGATCTTTGTTTTCAGCCGTGTTTATACCCCATGAAGACTTTTCACCCAGAAAGAATGTACACTCCTCCACGCAGGGGAGTGCAGGGGGGATTACCCCAGCTGGGGGGTTCGGGGGCAAGCGGGCCCCCGAAGGAAAATTTGCCTTGTAAATGTATATTGTAATTTCATAGTAAATCTGGACCGTTCATTATAAGGTCGCAGATCTGACGGTAGAAGTTATGTTAGGGTTTTTTTCCCTATAAGGAAACCCTCTTTTATGAGGGAAATGTATTGTGACTATGTATCATTGTGGATATTGTATTCTGAGTGAGGAGACTGTGAGATAAAGAAGAGGAAGTTACAGTGGGTTTGTTGTAGGTTGCATCCCTTCATTTGGTGGATAATAATAAAGGAAGGACCTGACAATTTCTCTGGTGGACGTAGCCCACACTGGGTGAACCACGTATATCTGTGTCTCTATTGTATTGTGTATCTTATGTGTTTTATTTATGCATTTGTTTTATTTTATTACTCTATGATCCTGTTTTTCTAACAACTAGTATCAGAGCAAAAGGTAACTCGCAGGAAAAGAGGGTTCCTGGTTCGAGTGGGAGAAATGGCGGAAGATGGAAAGTCTATTGTTGAGAAATTTAACGGCCAAAACTACCAGTTATGGAAGATGAAGATGGAAGATTATTTATATCAAAAGGATCTATTCCTACCATTGGGTGGAATAGAAAAGAAGTCGATGACCATGAAGGACAAAGAATGGGAGATTCTTGACAGAAAGGCTCTAGGAACAATATGGATGAGCCTGGCAACATCAGTGGCTTTAAATATTTCGAAAGAAAAGACAATGAAGGAGCTGATGGACGCATTGGCTAGAGTGTATGAAAAACCCTCGATGTCCAATAAATTATTTCTAATGAAGAGATTATTTAATATGAATATTTCAGAAGGTGGGTTTGTTGCAAATCATTTAAATGAATTTAATACAATTACTAATCAACTAAGTTCTGTAAAAGTGGACTTTGATGATGAGGTCAGGGCTCTTCTAATCTTGTGCTCATTGCAAAAAAGATGGAATGACTTGGTCATGGTTGTAAGTAACTTTGTCTATGGTTCAAAGACTTTAAAATTTGATGATGTTGTTGGTGTATCCTTAGTGAGTAAATGCGACGAAAAAGCACAGGTGAGACTTCAGGTAATGCGTTAAACATGGAGAGTAGGGGAAAACAAAAGGATAGAGGAAAGGTCTCATGGAACCACGAGAATTCTAGGAAGGGCAGATCCAAATCTAGACTCGGAAAGATAGAGTGCTGGAATTGTGGGAAGAAAGGACATCTGAAGAAAGACTGTAGAGTTCCAAATAAACAAAGAGATGGACAACAAGAGAAAAATCAGGAAGCAAATGTAACAGGTGATGTGTTACAATATGCTTTGATTCTTTCTGTAGACAATATTTTTGAGTCTTGGGTAGTAGATTCAGGGGCTTCATTTCATGCCACACCCCATAGGAAACATTTTCTATGTTATGTTCAAGGTGATTTTGGACAGGTTCATTTGGGTGATGATGCACCATGAAAAATTGTTGGAATGGGAAAGGTAAAAATAAAGCAAAGGAATGGAAACCAATGGTTGTTGAAATAGGTAAGACATGTTCTAGATCTAAGGAAAAATCTAATTTCAACAGGGCAGTTGGAAAGTGAAGGTTTTATATCCATATTTACAGATACGATGTGCAAGGTCACCAAAGTATCATTGGTGACAACAAAATGAGAGAAGGTAGGGACATTGTATTTATGTATTGGTAATACTGACTCTTCTATCTCTTTAGCTTCTACAAGAGTGGATACAATACTATGGAATCATAGGCTTGGACACATGAGTGAGAAGGGGATGTGGATACTTCACAAAATAAATTTATTGCAAGATCTTAAAAAAATTCATTTGGATTTTTGTGAGCATTGTGTTTATGGAAAACCGAAGAGAGTCAGATTTCTCAGAATCGGAAAAGAAAAGAAGAGTGAAAGGTTAGATCTTGTGCATAAAAATGTATGGGGACCGGCTTAGGTATCATCTCTTGGTGGCTCTTATTATTATGCTACTTTTATTGATGATGCAACTAGAAAAACTTGGGTTTATTGCATTCGACAAAAATATGATGTTTTTGATACTTTTAAGGAATGGAAATCTTTGGTTGAGAATGAGACAGGAAAAAGGTTGAAGTGTCTCAGATTAGATAATGGAGGTGAATATTATAGAAAGGAGTTCGATGATTATTGTTCATACCATGGGATTCGTAGAGAGAAGACAGTTCTAGGAACACCACAAGAAAATGGTGTGTCAGAAAGGATGAACATGACAATCATGGAGCATGCAAGGAGTATGAGATTGCATGTTGGTTTGCCCTTACATTTCTGGGAAGATGTTGTAGATATTGTTGTTTACTTAATAAACAAAGGACCTTCAAGCTCTTTGGATGGTAAAATTCCAGAGGAGGCATGGACAGGTAAAAATGTAAACTATTCTTTTTTGAAGACTTTTGGTTGTGAATCATTTGTCCATATTGATAAAGAAAATAGAACAAAGCTTGAGGCAAAATCCAAGAAGTGTACCTTTATTGGATACATTGTTAATGATTTTGGTTATCACATATGGGATTATGAAAATAAAAAAATCATTAGGAGTAGAGATGTCATATTCAATGAGAAGGTCATGTACAAAGATCAGTTGCACGGAAAGAAACAAGAAAAAGAAAAACCAAAATACACAGTGCTTGATGAGATCACTGAAAAAGAAATTCCAAAGGAACCAGAAAATAAAAATGTACAACAACAGGAGTAGCAGGTACCTCAAAATCATCCAAGTGTTGTTAGGATATCTACCAGATTAAGTAGACCCCCTCAATGATACTCTCCTTCATTGTATTATTTATTGTTGACTGATTCTGGTGAACCAGAATGTTATGAAGAGGAAATGAAGGTAGACACTAAAAAGAAGTGAGAGAAAGGAATGAAAGAGGAAATGGATTCGTCGGTAAATAACCAAACTTGGGATTTGGTTCAGTTGCCTATAGAAAAAAGAGCATTAAAAAATAAATGGCTTTACAAGTTGAAGGAAGAAGATGGAGGAAAAAATCGGTACAAGGCTAGACTTTTTGTAAAGGGGTTTGAACAAAACAAAGGTAGATATTTTGATGAAATATTTTCTCCTCTTGTTAAAATGACTTCAATTAGGACTATTTTAATTCTTGTGGTAGTAGAATATTTGCATCTTGAACAATTAGATGTAAAAACAACTTTTCTCCATGGGGATTTGGAGGAAGATATTTATATGCATCAACCACAGGGGTATGTGGTCAAAGGGAAGGAGAATTCGGTATGCAAGTTGAAGAAGAGATTGTATGTCCTAAAGAAAGCTCCAAGGCAGTGGTATTTGAAGTTTGATAGGTTTATTGCAGAACAAGGTTATAGTAGATGTCATTCTGATCACTTTTTTTTATTTTAAAAAGATAGAAAATGGAAGCTATATCATCTTATTATTGTATGTAGATGACATGCTTGTTGCAGGGTCTAATATGCAGGATATAAATGTGCTCAAGAAGAAATTAGATATTTCATTTGCAATGAAGGATTTGGGTGTTGCAAAGAAAATCCTTGGTATGAGAATAACAAGAGACAGGAAAAATTGCAAATTGACATTGTCTTAGGGTGAGTACATAGAGAAGGTGTTGGAGAGGTTTAGAATGCAGAATGCAAAACCAATTAGTACACTTTTGGCCATCCATTTCAAATTAACTAAGGAAATGTGTCCCAAGATACAGGAGGAGATAAAATACATGTCCATGGTCCATTATTCATCAACAGTTGGCAGCTTGATGTATGCGATGGTTTGCACAAGACCAGATATTGCACATGCAGTGGTAGTTGTGAACATGTATATGAACAATCTAGGTAAAGAACATTGGGAGGAAATAAAGTGGATTCACAGGTATTTGAGAGGTATTGTTACTCATGCATTATGTTTTGGAGGTTTAGACACTATTCTACAGGGATATGTTGATTCAGATATGGAAGGTGATAAAGATAGTAGGAGGAACACCACAAGGTATGTTTTTACTATAGGTAGAAAAACAATAAGTTGGATTCTGAAACTGCAAAAGGTTGTTTCACTTTCAACAATAGAGGCGGAGTATGTTGTTACTACATAGGTAGTAAAGAGATGATTTGGTTACAAAGTTTTATGGAGGAATTGAGAAAGAAGCAAGAGAATAGAAGGTTGTATTGTGACAGTGAGAGTGTCATTCATCTTGAAAAGAACTCAGCCTTCCTTTCAAAGTATAAGCATATACAACTCAAGTACTATTTCATATGATTCGTCTTGGAAGATGGTTGAAGTTGGAAAAGATACACACTAGCCAGAATCTTGTAGACATGTTAACTAAGGGAGTAACCAGGGAGAAACTGAGTTCCTGGTCACTTTCAGTTGGTCATCAAGCATGAAGGTGAAGATGAGAAATTTTCCAAGTCCAAGAAGGTTCATAGTCCAACAGATACAACCACGGTGGAGTTGTTGAGATCAGTCTCCAAGTGGGATATTGTTGGTTGTGGAGCCTGATTATCTTCCTGATTTAGAGGTCTTTGTTTTTAGCTGTGTTTATACCCCATGAAGAATTTACACCCAGAAAGAATGTACACTCCTCCACGTGGGGGAGTGCAGGGGGGTTTACCCCCCTTGCGGGGTCTGGGCGCAAGTGTTCCCTCGAAGGAAAAATTGCCTAGTAAATGTATATTGTAATTTCATAGTAAATATGGACCATTCATTATAAGGTCACATATATGACTGTAGAAGTTATGTGATGGTTTTTTCCCCTAGAAGGCAACCCTCTTTTATGAGGGAAATGTATCGTGGCTATGTATCATTGCAAATATTATATTCTGAGTGAGGAGACTGTGAGAGAAAGAAGAGGAAGTTACAATGGGTTTGTTGTAGGTTGTATCCCTTCATTTGCTAGATAATAATAAAGGAAGGACCTGGAAATTTCTCTGGTGGACGTAGCTAACACTGGGTGAACCACGTATATCTGTGTCTCTATTGTATTGTGTATCTTCTATGTTTTATTTCCACATTTGTTTTATTTTATTGCTCTGTGATCTTTTTTTTCTAACAATACTCATCCTATAAGGATTATTGGATACAAGAGTTTCTCTCGACATCAGATTTATAGAGAAATTGATATCTATTTTTGGTGGCAACCCTGGTATTTCTTTAAAGACTTCTTCAAATTTTTTTAGTACTATGTAGTCTTCAACACTTGGCACTTTATCCTCGGGTGCCTTCTCCATGTGCACTGCAAATACTTGACATACCTTGCTATAGCTTTTCTTCGATTGCAAGGTTGAAATTTCTATGATAGTCACAACTCTTGGAATGCCTTGAACTGTTCTCAAATTTCCTTGCTCATCTAGGAAAGTAAATTCCTAATTATAACAGTCTAGAACATCATAATGTTGGTCCAACCAATCCATACCAATGAGGAAATCATATGAGCCCAAAGATATGATATTCAAATAAGATTGTGTGCACAGTCCATTCATTTCCATTGGACATGCCTTGACCATCTCATTATTTTTTGTTTTTTCCCCAGTAGCTAACTACACCGACTAAGGTTTTCCAAGCTTGTTTCTCGACAATTGGAATCTTTCCATCATTTTAGGATCTAGATAAATATGACTAGATCCTGAGTCAATTAAAATAACAATGGATTGATCATTAATCTTACCTTCCACCTTGATTATGTGTGACTGAAAATAAGCTTGCTTGTTGTCCAGGGCTGCATAAATTCTAGGTACACTTCTACCCATGTCTTCAACTGTTGCAACTTGTTGTACACTATGTTCTGTCCTCACTTTTTCACCACTTTGAGGAAAATATCTAAACATATGGTTTCCATCACAACCCCAACACTTCATTGTTTGTTTCCTTGGCTTGGTTTCCATTGCCTTAATCATTCTTGGCTCCTTGGAAGTTGGTTGTCCTTGTGTAGTATTTCTGAAAAATGGTGGCTTAGTCCCCTTCTTCCTCTTTTCCACCTTGATTTTAATATTGTCTTCCCAAGCCTTTTGGAAAGCCATTCTTCCCCTTTGTTGATCATAGAGACATGTTTCTCTCCTTATAGTTTCCTCCAATGTCTTGAGATCATCATATTGTATCTTATCGCCAAAAATGACGACAACCCACTCATGTACCTTTTAATATTCACTTGTTCATCCTTGATAAAAGTAACATATTTCAATAGCTCTAAAAATCTCCTTTCGTACTCATTTATGGTCATGCTCCCAATCTTGAGTTCAAAGAACTCCTTCATTTTCCTATCATAGTAGCACTTTGTTAAATATTTCTTTTCAAAATATCGCTTGAATTCCCCCAAGCAACCTTCTTCTCATCAATGTGTTGTACTTTCACATATTGATCCCACCACATTGATGCTTTCACCATTGAGCTGATAAATGGAAATTCTCCCTTCTTCCTGTGAGGAGTAATTATGAAACTGGAATCATTTCCCCATACCCAACAACCATGTCTCTGCATCCTCATCCTTCTTATGCTCACCATCAAAAGTAGGAGGCTTGATCTTATTCATTTCTCCCTATAGTTCGTCTACCCCATTCATTCTCTTATGCCTCCTAACAGGGGATGGGCTCAAACTACCGCATGCTCTCCCAACTGAATATCTTGGAGAGTGATGGAAATCCATGTCAACACTTTTTGTTTTTCTTCCCTCATCATGAGATCCATGTCTTCCTGATTTGCTTGATTCGGTCTCCCTATCAATCTTTTTCTCAATTCTGTCCAAGCTTTGTAGCAACTTGATGTGGAATCCATATTGTTCCTCCTTGGATTTCATAAGCCTATCATTATCATCTTTATAACTTTGGACATCCTTTTGCAAACTTTTTATGGTCTCTACCAAGTTCATGCTCTCTTTTAAGCCTTCCCTATGTCCATTGGATTTTGTACCTTCAATACCCATACCAATGTATAACCTTCCCATTTATTCATCCTGACTATAGGTTCTCTGTGCACCTGCCATGATTTTAATCTTTGCGTTGATTTGTCCTGAATGATTTGTTGTTAATCTTGAAAAAAAATTTAATCTTTGCGTTGATTCTATCCTGAACTAATTGTTGTTAATTCTACAAAAAGTGTAGATAACAAGATTTGTTAGACTAATTAATGCGAATTTTTTTATGAAAGTTATGCACAATTTGTCAGAATCCTTTCTTTTCTTTTTCCTTGGATGATTTTAATGTTCAAATTCTAGTTTGCACACCCACACATAGCTATTTTTGTGTGCATCACAGCTCTATATCGTGCACTAGCAGTTTTCCATGCACAATAAAATTTGCACTGCATGACACCAATACTTAGCATACACGTATATTCCATGATATTCTATGGCCCATACAAGTCCAATGCTGAACCAATTTATCTGATACCAATATGTAGCATCCCCATCTTCCTAGGCTAGGCCACGTCACTACAACCTCCAATTATGTCGCTATGATATTCTTTGTAGAATCCCAAGCTCACTACTAGACCAGGATACTTCAAAAATCCTAATGCGCGAATGTTAGTTATAACGCTCCCTGTTACTAGTAGACCCGAATAACTGTGCACAACCTTAAGGTACTGCACCCAAACCCAAGTTGGATATTTCTCTACGAGTATACTTCTTTTAATACAATTATAGAAACATAATAAATGACACAAATATAATGTTCGCTTATCCCTTCAGAACACATATATATTGTTGTGCGTGCAAACACTCTACACACATAATACTACTACGTGAAAAATCAATCCGATGTTGCACGCAAATTCTATCCCCTTTGTGCACGCAGACTGCTTCATTTCATGCTTGAAAATTCATACCTTACCTTGGTGTCTTCTAACAATGCCACATAGTTTAACTTAAACAAAATACTTAATAATTGTCATACTTCTCATGTGAAACAATATTATATAGATTAACCATACATTTAGCTAACAAGAAACACTTATAACTATCATGCCTACATATGTCGCAACATACAGGAAAAGGAAGACACACACACATGCAATAACATTACACAGAATTAACCACAATATTTAGATGCAAGTTCATACAGGAAGATAAACCCATTTAAAAATATGAACATTAGAGAACACAATAATTAAACAAGACTATGAAGGAAACTTATCTTTTATGAAAAGTCACCAACTACGTGCAGGACTTAAACGTTCCTCCCAGCCACATACTTTGTCCCTCATAATCTCTCAGCAACAGGTCACCCTCAAGTTGGGGATTAAAATCCATAGGAAAAAGGGTTCATATTTCCAGGCTATGGTCTGATATTCAACGAAAATCTTGGTCCAAGGTGTCGATTGTTGAAACTAACCTATAATATCGCATTCCCCACATGCCTGTCCCATCCCAAGAAGTGTGCCCCTTCTCTTTTCAAAAATACTTCAGTTTCCCCACTTCCCTTCCAGGGCTTCAACAACTGACCAAACACAAAGTCTCAGAGCCTTGTATCTAATTCCCAGCGCACCATGGAGAAATTCCAACAAAACTCTCACCTGGAGAGAATTCTCACAAGCCTGGAAACCCACTTCTTTGACACATTAAATATCTCACCTAAAGAGAAATGCTCACGGGCTTGACAACCGACCTATTCAACAACAAAACTCTCATCTGGAGAGAAATTCTTACGGTCCTGACAACCCGTCTCTTTGATACACGGGCCTGACAACCCGCTTCTTCGACACAATTCTCTTCCTTATATGGATACCCGCTTATATATAGGTGATGACAGTCTCAAGTACAAATCGATACAGGTCACAAATAAAGGTGGATAGTCCGTTGGAGTTCTGATGGTAGCCAAGATGGAGTAAAAAGTGTCTATACCCCCCAAAATACACTAAGGCTCAATAATATATTTGCTTGGTTATAACTAGACACTTGTCACCTTAAGAACTAGCTTTTATCCACTTGGTGACTCGTTCCCATCCTTTGGAAACTTAGGATAAATACATATTCATAAATTAAACTTTCAAAAATATTAATAAAATATTTCCTTGACTTAAG
>WSFP011407790.1:0-25181 GCA_009831015.1 Picea engelmannii
AGCTCATGATTGGTGTAGTTCACTCTCGATTGCTTGTATTACTTCACTAAGACATTTTCATGTTGCATTTCATTTGTTTTGCAAAGAGAAATTTTCAGTTGATTTCCTTTGTCAAAAATGTTGTTATGAATTCAATTTGTTGAGTAAAGGATCAAATAGTCATAAATAGTATGTTGTAGTAGAAGACACTTTTATATTGATAAAGAGGTTGATGATCTTCAAAGTGATATACAAATTGTAGTTACTTTTGACATTGTATCAAATGTATCTATTTTTTTAAGTTGTCATGAAAATCAAATTGTTTCCTTTGAGTATTCAAATGCTAATGAGAAAATCGATATATCAGCATGTGATAGTTTTGAATCTGAGCCATGAGATTACAATGAAGGAGATAAGGAAGGATTATATGAGCATAATTAGTCGAAACAATTTCTCCAGTAGCTATTACTAGAGATCAACAAGATTTTTTTCATCACTACTAAACCTGGATCTATAGAAAATATTAAACAACCTATGATCAACATTGAAATCAGTGAAGGAATCCCACAACAACCTTCAGTTTTACAGATAGAGGAGATTGGCAACAGTCATAAAACTGGGCATGCGTAGAAGCAATTCAATTTCCAGTTGGAACTATATCAAGAAGAGGTGTTGCTTTATGGATTTCATGACCCTATTGCTGATTATCTGGAGTTTTTGAGCATTACAGATGTCAAATCATTCCTGTCAAGTGAATGTTGGTTCTACTTTATTTTCAAAATTCACTTATGTATGCCATGGGTTCCTTCATTTGTCCAATCTAGATCAAAAGTTTCACTAGTTAATTATTTTCTTGTATGGATTCCTTGGAAACATGAATTTACTTGAATAAAGAATAGTTCAAATGGTTATAATAGGTGTAATATGAATAAAGCTCGATTCTCGAGCATTTGGTTTGCAATGGTTTTTGTTTTATGTGTGTGAATTTTCTCATTTTTCAATAAGGAGTGAAGGTGCTTTCAGGCATACAATTTTTGCGTACAAATATGAATGGATAAGGCATTGGAGTCTCATGTTCTTGGAATCTCTCAAGGAGCATGACATCCCCTATGGAGACAAATGTTAACACATAAGATTGTATGGGTCAAAAAATTCACCTTGGTTTTGTTTTTCGAGTCATAAGGTTTATAGGATCATGTCAAGGAGGATTTATGGTTTTCATATGCTACAATGTAACCACTTCTTCAGGTATTATGTCATACCATCAACTAACATCCTCCTCGAAGTGTGCAATCTATGTTTGAGTTGGCATTGTGAACTGGTTAAGGAGGAGAATTGGAGGTTAGATAGATTGCAAGAACACATGTTCAACTTTGATGGCATATAAATCAAGCCCGGGTTTACCAGGTAATCCATGAGAATTTTCATGTTCTTTTAAAGACTAAAATAAGGGTTTTTAGTGACTCATCTATTGACGTTACAAACTCATTTCCTATAGCAGTTTCTTCTAAATATTTTATCGTAAATCCCAAACGGTTATGTGGGTTTTTATGAAATTTGTTTTGGAGGAGCATGATAATGGAATCAACCTTCTGACCAAAATTCAGCCTAACCCATTTTGGAATTTGGAAGATAAAATTAAAATTCCAGTGCATTGCAAACTGGCACTGCAAACTCTTTGTTTTGCATAGTTGTTGGATAGCTGCCTTGTTTGGAGGTTTCCACCTCTCAAGGAAGGTTCAGATGGTCTCCTAGGAGTTATTTGGACATGAGGGACATGTGTTCCATATCCATCTCAAGAACAATGACCTGTTTCAAAAGGCATTTATCATAATAGACAAAATCCCAAAAAATAGGAATTTGTTAGGTTTTTCTTGGAATCGTTTGTAACAAGACTCCTAAATAGAGGAGGATCCTATGTAGTGTTGATTTTATTGTAAGATGATGTATTTTTAATTTTCTTATTGTTTAGCATAAAATTGAACCATAACTACTACAACAAACCAAGATCACAAGAAGAATAACCATGCACAAGAACACAAGAAGTATCCTGGGAAACCCTTCTGAACAAGGGAAGAAAACCCAACCAATCCTTTTCTATATTTTTCAAGATAAAGACCTCCCACACCATCACCAAACCTATCACATAAGAGGGTTCTTTAATTTTCATAACTTCAAACCACAACTTCTGAATTCATGAGATGACACAATGTTAAGTGTGTTTCCTCAATGGGGATTCACCTTTATTTATACAAGACTCATCACATAAAATGATGTGTCTATTGGCACAATAGGGCTGACCTAAATAACTCAAAATATAATTAATAATTACCATATTAATTATATTTTACATTAATTATCGTTTACTTTATGGTGGGCCCAACCTGTCCCCTTTACATCACAAATAGGGTTACAGGTAAGTCTGACTCTTGGACAACATAGCAAGGGATCTCATACACCCACTAGTTCTCATCCAGTAGGGGAACATCCATCTGTGCTCAACCATAGGGATGTCCACATATCTATCTCACTGTGTCTCACAGGAGAATTACACTCACTAGTGCTCAACCACTAGGATCACGTTCACCTATGCTCAGCCACAGGCATGTCCTACTCAGTAGATCTCTTTCTCACTATGTCTCATAGGAGAATCATCTGGAGTATCACATCATCTCAACTCTCTGCACAGAAGAGACCAATACATCATTTCATCTTTGTCTTAGAGAGAATGACACACCTAACTCATGGGCTTCCTCACCCCACATAAAGGCACACAACTCTCCATCTATGTCTCAGAGAAGAACCAAACACCCATATCATGGGCACACCCAACTCATGGGCTTCCTCACCCCACATAGGGGCACACAACGTTCCTTGTCCGTCTCAGAGAGGAATAACACACCCATCTCATGGGCACACCGAACGCATGGGCTTCCTCACAGGGTGACTCACTCAATGTGTGTCCTGGAGGATGTCTCACATAGCTCTAATAATCAACACTCTCTCTCAACTATGGAGGAATTATCCATCAGGCCAATTTCATACGAAAATACTCGAACTTTGTCTTGGATGTAGTCATCAACAATCCCTCTCAACTAGGGAGGTATTCTCCACCAGGAAAATTTTCTCATGGAAGTACTTGATCTTCTCCTTGGAAATAATCATCAATACTTCATCTCAGCTAGGAAGGTTTTCTTCACCAAGCCAGTCTCTCATGGAAGTACTCAAACTTAGTCTTGGTAAGAGGTTTGGTGAAGATATCTACAAACTGTTCATGTGTAGGAAGGTGTTGCACACGTCCTACTTTCCTCTGCACCATGTCTATGATATAATGATATTTTATCTCAACGTGTTTTGATCTATAATTAAACACAAGGTTCTCAGAGAGATTCACATAGCTCTATTTATCACAATGAATAATAATAGGATCCATATCATGATCAAATAAATCGGTCAGAATCTTGAGAAGCCTCACTGCTATATACTCTGCTTCTGTGGTACTCAAGGCCACATAGCTTTGTTTCCTTCTGCACCTGGAAACCATGGTGAGCCCCAAGGTAAAAAAACAACCGGACTTGTTTTTCTGGTCCACTGCACTCCTTACCCAATCGACATATCCCTGCTAACTCAAGTCTACATTGGAGGCATATCTCAGGCCATATCCAACTATACCTCGTAGATATCTCAATACATGTTTCACTACTATCAAGTGAGTCTGCCTCGACTGACTCATTAATTGACTAAGTACATTCACTACATATCATATATCAGGTCTGGTGTTAACCAGATACATCAGTGATACAATCAGTTGTGGATCAATCTCGTCTAAATCATCATCATTCATTTTCTTCAAATCCATTATCATCGGTGTAGGAATGGATTTGTATTATGTCATACTGAACTTTTTTAATATCCCCACTATATATTTTTCTTGACTTAGGAAAATATCATCAGTCCTATGCCATACTTCTTGTCCCAAGAAGTAGTGCATCAAGCCTAGATCCCTCATCTTGAAATAAGAAGTCAAAGATTTCTTGTATCCAACAACAAGGCTTTCTTGAATAGGTCACCAAATTCAGGCTCTCATCACCAAAAATGTAATAATATAGGTTTGGATCAACAACACTCTTGCTGAAACCAAAAATCATCAAGAAACCATCCATCTTCTTGTACTAAGCATGAGGTGTTTGCCTTAGTCCATACATGGATTTCTTCAACCTATACACATGATATTTCTCATCATATATCACGAATCCCTCTAGATTCTCGATGTAAAATTATTCCTCAATATCACCATTGAGAAAGGATGTTTTTACATCCATCCGATGTAGTTTTCAACTCATGGATGATAGTACATATGGAAGGGCATCAAGCTATTGGATCAATATGTCTCATCATAGTTCACTCCCTCTGCTTCTGAGAATCCTCTGACTACAAATCTCATTTTGAATTTCTCGACTCTTCCATAAGTTGCATGTCTCTCTGCCTCTTGCAGAGTTTTTCAATCCCAGACAGGCCTTTTATGGCCTACTACAAAGTCCCTAGGAATGTCAACTAGAACAACTAGATCAACTGTATCAATGGTTATCTCCCTCTAGACTGATGAAGATGAAGAAGGTATTGTCTCTCTTTCTCAATTAGTTTGAATCCTTCTGAGGAAGGTCACTCTCTATGAAGTCTGGAGGATAAACATATTCCTTTGTTGTTAACCTTCCTGGAACAAGAAAACAAACAAAAGGAAACAAGAAAAGAATATTTACTAGAGGAGATTCATGAGTACATATCTAGAATCAAAACATTTTAAGGATTGTTGTCACAAGTACAACACCTACTTGTAATGTAGCAACCTTAGAAATTTTTGTTAGAGGCATGATAATGTAAAAAAATCAAACCTGGAGTCTTCACTTCCAGTGTGTTGTTCCTTTGAATGTGTTGAGATTCCGCTGGATCCATGATTGCATCAAGGGTTCCTTCCTCATGCAATTACCCTTATGAAAATGATGCAAATAATGTATACAAGTGCATACCTAAGAGTGTACACCAATGGAGATTCTACTTGTTTGTCAATGTAATGATGAGAAGTGACATTGCTTGCTTATTTTCCATAGACTTATTTTCCACTATAGCCACATTATACTCTGCTTCCTTGCTGACTTAAATATTTTTCCAAGATAGATCTAAATTCTCCACTTGAACTGCTCTAAAACCTGTGTTAGAATATTGCTTAGAAACCTTTGATAATTTCTTCAAAAAATAGTCTTGAAACCTTGGCCATGTTCTTCCTCATACTTGCATTAGAACATCCTGGATACTTGTCTCAGATCTACCCTTCAATTTTACCTTATAAAACACCTAAACTACTTCGAATTTTTCCTTCATTGTAGCCTCAGATATGTTGAAATTGAGCCTCATAAGAGGCCTTGTATTTTCAAGAAGAATCACTCAACCTTCTATGTAAACACTGCCTCAACACTCACCCTTAACTATTAAGTTTGCCAACAAACATTTGCACAAAAAATTATAGCCTTAGACTTCTATTGTAAAATGAAAACACCCTCATTTTTTAACTTGGTTTAGCCTGACATGAATTTGTTAATAAGAAGGCCTCAGATCCAATCCTAGGTTTCCTTCACTCTACCATAAAGGATTCATCATGCATTGTCTCAAATCTGTACAAGGGAATGGTCTCAAATTTATACATAATATATCCTTAGTTCTTCCCTCAGATATAAGCCTCTTAGTTGTCGCCATAGAAGGTTAATATTTTAGCCATAGAACAACTTTGAATATTCCTCAAAAAATTTACTAGATAATACCCCTTAACTTGGTTAAAAATAGTCCTTAGAATAGGTCTCCAAGCATGTCTAAATTTACCTCAGAGATTGACCTTAAAAACTGGTCTAAAAATTGCTTTGAGTATACGGTTATGGCTGCCTCAAGAACTCATGGATTTTTGACTACCTCAGACAGTCTAGACTCTATAATACAAACCTGTAGCTAGCATGTCAAGCCTCTCCTAGGTTGCGACTACCTTTTTCTAATAGGTTGAGCTACCAAGGAGTAGGTGGTTTCCTTCCTGTGTTGTCCAAGATACTTAAACAAGATTTGGTCAAGGTATTAGGCCCGCGACCAGTTATAAAGAGAGTTACCACATAAATTTACTAGGTTCAGCCCCTTCACATTTTACCACATAGGGTTAAGGAGAGGTCCACCTTATTCCTTTATACTAGTGGTGGGTTTAGATCAGCCTTTCTTCAACTGTGTAACGATCATCTTCAGGACCTGCTATGATACCATGTTGATTTTATGGTAAGTTGATGTATTTTTAATTTTCTTATTTTTTAGCATAAACTTGAACCATAACTACTGTATCAAACCAAAATCACAAGAAGAATAACCATGCACAAGAACACAAGAAGTATCCTGGGAAACCCTTCTCAACAAGGGAAGAAAACCCAGCCAATCCTTTGTTATATTATTCAAGGGAAAGACCTCCCACACCATCACCAAACCTAGCACACAAGAAGGTGTTGTAATTTTCATAACTTCAGACCACAACTTCTGAAATCATGATATGACACAATCTTAAGTGTGTTTCCTCAATGGGGATTCACCTTTAATTATACAAGACTCGCCACATCAAATGATTTATCTATAGGAACAATAGGGCCGACCTCAATAACTCAAAATATAATTAATAATTACCATATTAATACTCTTTTACATTAATTATCTTTTACAATAATTATCTTTTACTTTATGGTGGGGCCAACATGTACCCTTTACATTACAAATAGGGTTACAGGTAAGTCTGACTCTTCGGAAATATAGCAAGGGATCTCATACACCCACTAGTGCTAAGCCAATAGGGGCACATCCATCTGTACTCAGCCATAGATACGTCCACATATCTATCTCATTGTGTCTCATAGGAGAATCACACTCACTAGTGCTCAACCACTAGGATCATGTTCACATGTTCTCAGCCACATGCACATCCTACTCAACAGATCTCTTTCTCACCGCGTCTCACAAGAGAATCATCTAGAGTATCAAATCATCTCAACTCTCTACACAGAGGAGACTAGTACATCATTTCATCTCCATCTCAGAGAGAATGACGCACCCAAATCATGGGCTTCCTCATCCAAAATAGGGGCACACAACGCTCCATCTCCATATCAGAGAGGAACAACACACCCATCTCATGGGAACACCCAACTCATGAGTTTCCTCACCCCACACAAGGTTACACAATGTTCCTTCTCCATATTAGAGAGAAACACACCCATATCATGGGAACACCCAAATCATGGGCTTCCACATATGTCGACTAACTCAAGTCCTAGAGGATGTCTCATGCAGCTGTAATCATCAATGTGTAGCTCCTTGGTTTTGACCTCCTTATGGTAGATAAATATCATTCACTATATATGAAAGTGGATTTTGATAAGGAATGGGTTGGATTCATGATCCAAGAGAGGAGAAACCTTGAGGAGAAGTTTAACTACTCAATTGTAAGCCTGAGGGCCTTTTGTAATTAACATTTCTACTATTGAAGACTCATGAGATCTGTCATTTTCAGATTGTAATTATTTTGTTTTATATATCTTCTTATTTGAATATATTTCATATTTGAGGATCAAAGGATGCCAATGATTTATGGATCCCTAAGAAGCAGAGGATGGTCTGTAATATTTCCCACCAATCATTGTTTTATTCAAGCATTTGTTGATTTATTAAAATGACAGGATCTCGGTTTAGTGAACATTATATCTTATGTTTTCCTTCTTAATTCTTCTATCTATCGGCATATGATCTTGTTTTATGATGAGAATATTTAGTTCCTTCATTGAGTAGAGTGTTTATGACTCCATTTCCCAATGGTCCATCATTGATATGTAGTAACCTATCTGTCTTTTCCTTTCTTTTCGGGTCTTATTTATCCATCCAAGTATAACTGATTTTAATCATTTAAATCAAATGGGTATTGGGATTATCCTGTATGCAGTCTGAGGGTCACTTATAGTGCTAACACTTAGAAAAATTCTAATTCACAGAAAATACCTTTCCCCTGGTTTCCTAGTGTTATTGGTCATGAATCGTGTATGCTGCAATTTCTTTTAGAATCTTTTGTTAGTTTTTCTTTGATTAAAAAAAAAAAAAAAAACTTAATTTTTCTGCTAGTTAGGTCTCTTTATTTATTTGCATTGTTTTGCATTGTCATTTTAAAAAGAAAAATATATTAGCATAGGTTTATGTTTTCTTCTCATCTAGAAATCATTTCAAAAGAAAAGTTAGAAAGAAAATCCTTTTGTTTGCCTCTATTTCATTTTGCATTAGAAAAGAAAAAAATTGCATTTTAAGGTTTGAAGAATTGTTCATGCATTTTCTTTTTGAAAATATTTTTCATTTGAAGAATTAGTGTAAAATTTTCATTTCTAGTGTTCTTATAGGTTTCATTTTTGTAAGAATCTCAAAAAACATCAGTTTCACCTCCATACCTCTTGAGTAAAAACAACCACTAAAATGAACACTAAGCTTAAAATGTACTAGACTTTGATTCTAGGGTTTACAAACAAGTTTAGGGTTAGGGCCTTGGATTAGTATTGGAGAGATAAATCTCCAAGGATATTGAACAAACATAAGATTCTAAGCTAGGGAGGACCTCAAATCCAACTATCATATAAGTATAGTTAGGATCCTCCTCTAACACAAGAGGTAAACACGAGGTTGTGTGAAGGAGATTCGAGGAGATTGCCCCTCCAAATATTGACTAAGAGTAGTGAAGAGATAATATTGGGGGTTTCACTAGTGCCTTTACCTCTGTGAGAGGCGATGCTTTAGAAGCTTCAAGATTTGTTACCTTTCCCATACATTTGATCCCAACTTTCGAATGTACGCACTGGACGCTGACTGCAATTTTTTAACCTTAGTGTATTTTCCTAGGGATCTCAAAGGTAACTACAGGGACTTGTCATGGTACCCGGGGCATATTTTGTATCACACTTTTCAATGTTGCTGCAGGGTTCCCCAAAAAGCATGGGTTCTTGCATCAGATGAGGTTGGTTAGTGGATATTGAGATAATTTCTTCTCACTCCTTCATTTTTTGGTCCATGTGACTTAATAAACACATGCCTTTGCCTAGAAGGTCCCTTTCCACTTTTTCATTTCTTTGGACTCAGGACCTCATCCACCTAGGATGAATATTTTGAAAAGTTGTTTGATTGTGATGTTTCTCTTAGGTACTTTTATCAAAATGATTCTTTTTGTAGTTGGCCTTAGGTTCTTTAAGTGTCACCACTTTTGGATTATTGATTCAGGGTAGTTGACCAACTGCTCCATTGGTTGGGAAGGACCCATAGTCTTTCTATTGACAGCGTGGAACCACCTCCTAGAAGTCATGGGTTCTTATACCACTGGTTCACAAGAGTCAGTGCATGATACTTTTATGGAAATGAAAAATCCCACAAGGGATGAACCTGTGCATAAGAATTATATGCCCAAAGTAATTGAGGATACCAACCAAGGGACCCCTGCCCAAGGGAATTCTTATTCTTTTCCTTTCTTTGGAAACTTCAGTTCCCCCTTGATGGCCACTTTGAACATTCCTAGGTTGAATTTTGTATTACCAGACCATTCTAAACATATTTAATGCTATTGATGATTCTCAAATAAGCACCTTATGTCAGGGGCATTGTACTGATTTTGATCCTTCACCTTCAGCATCCGGAAATTCTACTTCTCCTCCAACTCCCACTTCTAGTGAAAGTCTTGCTACTATTAACTAGAAGTCTAAAAGGAAGAGCAAGAGTAAGAGTAAGAAGAAGAAGTCACCAACCTTTTCTAGTCATGTTATAGACCTGTCACTAGCCTTTGCAAGTAATGTTTGGGTAAAGAAACCAATATCTTCTATTGATGTTGGAAGAAAAAACACAGTCTCTCCAAGTCATACTGGAAGCAAGTCATAAACCTCTACCAATCATGTTGGATATTTATCAACAACCTCTGTGATTCATGTTGAAGACAGGAAATCAACCACTGCAAGTCATGTTGGGGGCATGATTCTAGTCACTGCTAGTCATAATGGAAAAACATCACCAACCTCTACAAGTCATGTTGGAGATCATATACTAACCTTTGTGAGACATGTTAGAGATAGGTCAACAATCTTTGCAGGTCATGTTGGAGTCTTGTCACCATCCTCTGCTAGTCATACTGGAGGCATGCAAATAGCCTCTACGAGTGATGTTGGGAGTAAAAGTCAAATCAATTTTAGTCATACTGGCATCGAGTCACCTACCTTTGTGAGTCATTTTGGAGTCTTGTAACCAACCTCTGCTAGTCATGTTGGAGACATGCAACAACCTATACTAGTCATGTTGGGGTAATCCCACCAACCATTGCAATTCATGCTGGGGGAACTAATATGATTTAGAATCCTAGTTGTATAGGAAATAACCCAAAATTCTCTTGTAATATTTTCAAAGGAGATCACCTTAATAATTTTTTCCCTACTATTTTTGTGGTGTAAGAATCAGGGTCCTTGTTTGAAGGCCCTTCTAGTTATGATTCATCTTCATTTTCCCAACAATATTTTCAATCATTGATTGATGAAGAGGTCATGCTAATGTAATCTTCAACTGAAACCACTCTTGTTTTGGGGGTTGACGCATCTATTGACCATGTTCTCTCACATTCTATTCAACCACTGGTTGAGGAAGTGGTTGCATTGATGCAGTGTTTGGTTAATCCCACTCTTCTCTTGGAGAGTGACAAGTCTAAGTAAGTGGTCTCACCGAAATAATATTCAGTTGATCCTACACTTCTCTTGGAGAGTGACAAGTCTAATGAAATGGTCTCACTGATGCAATATTTGGCTGATCACACTCCTCATTCAGGGAGTGATGTGTCTTTTGACCGTGTCATTATAAATTTCAGTTTAGTACCTTCTCAACAAGGTGGAATTCCAATCTCTTCAAGTATGTTCCCTTCAAGTCCTAGGATGGTTTCCTTTGTTTGGAATCATCTTGTAGAGACTCTCCTTCCTTATTTTGCACTATTCTGGATAATGGTTGGAGTTAATAAAGTAGGAATTTTCCGAACTATTGTAGATGAATGATCTTCTGCATGTATTTTATCATCATCGACTTGGAAAGATTTGGGTAGATTTGGGTTCTCCTAAGCTTGTGTCAGCTACGAGTGAGTTGTTGGATTTTGATAGAGGAACTAGGGAATGTCTAAGGATTATTCATCAATTTCTTATCACGTTCGGTGGGAAGATTTTCCTATTGGACCCGTTAGTGGTGTCAAACCTGTTAGAATTTAATTTGCTTCTTGGGCATGATTATGTGTATGCGATGAATGTTTTGGTGTCTACGCTCTTTCGTGTGATTCATTTCCCTCACAACGGAAGCATTTTCAATGTTGATCAACTTTCATTTGATAGTCACCATATTGGTTCAACTTTAGCCCAGGTTTCACCTTTGTACATTCCTAGTGTTTAAGTAGACTCTTCCCCACCATAGGTGAATTATGTAGCATCTTATCCTCAATGTTAAATTTATCATGAGAAGGATCCTTTACAGTTATGTTCACTTTCTTGAGACAACGTATCAACAGTTGATTAGGTGTTTTATCCAATGGTATCCATTGCTTCCTCCTATTGGCCCGAGTAATCTGGAATTTCCTCTTAAGTCTGATCTTGTTGTTTGTAAGACCTCAAGCCCTGGTATTTGTGAATCTTCAAGCCCTAGTTTCATGGATGTTGAGTTTCCTTCAAATGAGTTCATCCTTGAATATATGATTATGGATCTTCTACGTCCTCCTAAACTAGAAGTTTTACTAGTTGGTTACAAAAAAATCCCTTTTCTTGAGCTTAGAAATGGGCTCTACTTGGAGCACTACTATCCATAAGTTGCAAGGATTTGTGGTCCTCTATACATATTGTATTTTTAGGGTTTCTTGTTTGCAAGTTTTGTATTCCTTAGTACTTGTCTTTATCAGAGGTTTCTATATTAGACTTATTAACTTCTTATTGTAGGTGAATCCCCTTGTGGACAAGTGGATTCCCTCTTGGTCTCTAGACTCCTGAGGCCAAGACAGAAAAGTTCTTAACATGGACACTGACATCCTTTTAGATCTAATCAAGATAATATACGAAGGAGAAGAAGAAAGATATGTACCTTGTTAATGGTGTTTGTCCTTGCAAATTCCAAGATGAGCTTCGATCCCGAGCTCTCGAATAGATCCTGTAGAAAAAACAAAGATACAATGGACTTCCTACTCTACTGAAATTATCTCAAATATAGATCCATATACTGCATACAAACTCATGTGGAACAAGCATAAGTTTGAAAGAAATAGGCCAAGCATTGATATATTGATAAAAACAAGTAAAAGTACTTACAATCCTTTGATAAAGGTGCAACATCTTCTTCCAGTTCTCCTTGTCCAACCCCTTTGATCAAGTAATCTACATTGATTTCTTTGATGACATCTCACTCATGGGATCATAAGTTTGGTGTAATTCTCAATCTCCATACACCTTTTACCATGAGGAGGCCTCCTTATATAACCTTGGAGAGGCCTAACCACTTGAGAGATCTTTGGGATAAGTTGAGGATTCTTCTCCTTTAGTTGAGGATCTTCCCTAAGATCATGCCTTGAACATATATTCAAATCCAACCACCTTCAGGAATTGAGCGATTCTTCCCTGATTTGTCTCAACAAACCCAAAAATTTCTCAGAAAAGGATAGCGCTCCCCCAAAAGGGTGCACAGGGTGCTCAAACACTCCCCCAAAGAGGCTCAGGGAGCACCAGCATTCCCTGACAGTGGGTAGGGGAGTGATCCTCTCCAAAATCCATTTTTTAGTGGTTCTTTCAGTGTAAAAAGGTTTGTACTCCTTGTCAATTGTTTTCTCTTCTTCAAGAGTAGTCTTTGATGTTTCTTAAGTGTATTCATGATGTCGTTAGAGGCATGACATAGGCAAGATGGCAGTATGATGTTTGTGACACTTGCAAAACTTGTGGTCAATATGCGACGCTTGCGACACTATTGAAGTGAGTAATTTTTAGGTGTAACACTTATGGGTAACTGTTTTTGGTCCTACATACAGGAATTTGGAGACGTTTTCTTTGGTACCTTTTCTTCCATGTCGATCTATTTTGACTTGTAATGATCTTGAAATTGGAATACGGGTTATATTTTCCCCTTCATGCATTTTTTCATTATACGTTTCATTTTTCATTTTTCCTTAGGATCGACCCCACTAAGTTACAACATGGAACCTTCTTATCTACTAAAAAATGTCTTTTTATTGATAGTAGTGCCTACCTTCCATAGACGATCTAGTTTTGAATCCCTTTGTATTTTGGCTCCTATGCTACAAGATCTCTTTTAGGCTTGGGAGTCCTTTTAGTCTTGCCATGAATTTTCATTTGAACTTCATTTTTATAACTCAATATTGTTTTGGCCACTACCTATGGGAATCCCTCCAGTATATGTTGCTCATAAAAACATCCTGGAGTCTTATTTAATCTCTTTTCAGACTCCTTAAAAATGAAAACATAACTGAGTGAACTTGTTTCTTTCACACTTGTTAAATGGATTTGAAAGGATGTCTATTTTGGTATCAGTTTAACCCTTTTCTGGACCAAATAGACTAATTACATAAAATGAATAATCTATTCAACATTGATCCAGGTGGATATTGGGGGCCACCCACCTTTTCGAAATGGCTCAAAACAGTTTTCTGGCCATTTTGGCAATTTACTATTTTTAGCAGGTTTTCACTTCCGGGGCCATTTTGAGGGCCTAAATGAAGTTTTTTCGAGATATAGGTTCTCAATGATACATGAAGGCATCATTGATCCCCCAAAATGAATCTCATCGATGATACCTTTCCAACGAGCTATCACACGCCTAAAACGGAGATCGTATGCAAAAGTTACGACCCCGGGAAGTTGATGCACCAACTTACCCAAACGGGGCCCACATGACTTTTGGTGCTTCATCTCCTAGGGTTAGGTTTTTGGATGTCTAGGACTTTTGGCATTAACGATTATTGTAAAAAGGCCTCCAGAGCCTCATTGTAACCATCTTCTTGTGAATGCGAGTAGCTGTCACATCTCTTCTCAGAGATAAGCTGCCACCATTCTAGCGAGTCTTTCACTCTGTATTTTTACAGTCTCTATACATTTCTTTCATTAATAGAAATAGTGTATTACTGTATATCTGTGTTTATGGTTGCATCTCTGATACATTTCTGTTATATTATTGAATATCTGCGATATCTCTGTGCATTTCCTTATTATATCTCCGCTCTCATTTCGTGCCGAAAATAATCCGGATCAAACATTGGCTAGAATATTTCTCCTTGGTATTGTTTTAAGTTTTTTCAGGCCCAAGGGACTAAATCTATGAAAAATAACACTAGTGGAAGTCTTCTTCCTAAATTTGAACTGTAATTGCATTGTATATTGATCGCTCATGCTTATAGGCCTAATGTTGGCTTCAATATGTTGTTGTTGAACCAATTGCTCATGCATTTCTATCAAGTTTCCATCCTTGCAATCATTGCCTTTGCAACTCAACACCTTTATTCCTGGAGGAAACATCCCTCAAGTATCCTTATCCAGCACATGCTTCCTTTCATTGAGCATATGTATGTTCCTTGCGCCATGGAACTAGTTTTCTTGCCCATGACACTCATTTCCTCCACTGTACTATATCATTATTTTTTTCCCTTTTAGGATTTAATAATATCAAGAAACCAAAAAGAAGGGGGGAAAAGGCCCATCTCTTTTTGTTGGCAGTAGTTGTTTCTCGCTTGAACAAAGAAAAATTGTGAGTCAGTATCTCATCATTTTGGGTCTACTGTGGCTTTAGGATATTTTTTTCTCGTTATTGAGTTTATCTCCCTTATTTGGTTATTCTTCCAACTATATGGGGCATTTGTTGATGCCTCCTGTATCACAAATGTATCCTAGTTTATAGTCATGTTGCCTAAGTCACATAATGTGTCATGATTTTGTTCAAGGGAAGTTTCATCCTGATTCGGCCATTTTGCAGTCAAGTATATAATCTAGCAAGTTGACCTTCCTAAGTTAGTCGAGTTCCTCTCATCATCACAAGTATCTATGTCTCTTACTCATGCCAATATGGAAGGTCCCCATTGACTTCTTGTTGGTGGGTATGCTCTTATCAACTTCGAAACATTGCTTTGAGATATGATCTAGAGTTGCACCTTGGGCCTATTTCCATTATTTATAGGTAACCTTGTGCTTAGAAAATGAAAAAGAATCATTGGTCACTGACTAAATAGTTTCCCTTGTGTTCAACATAAACAAAAATCATCACCCATGGGGATTTGTGTGGTACCTTAGTTTTCATTTGACTCCATTAATGGATTCATCATCTTTGTCAGTAGTCTTCATTATTGGATACTATTCAAAGAGTCTCTGTCATGTACTATTCCATCTGGTGCATGACGTAGTCACACCTCGGTGTGGTCCTTACAATATTTTCATCAGAGTCCTTCCAAATATTTGGCCTTATTCTACCCCTCATGTTAGATGATGGAGGATTCCTTAATGCCTTCCTTCTTGTAGATCGCATCCTATGGACTTTAGCACATATTTCTCTGGGATAGGGATATAGACTCATATTTTGTAACTTGGGGATTTCTGTCATCAGTGGTTGGTACCCTCACTAATGCTAGTGGGAATACATCAATGTCCCTTGCTCGATATATATTCTATAAGGTGTTTTACCTCAACTCATTTATTCACACTCGTTAGATTATACCATGGTACCTTGACACCCATTATCATCATTGGTGGGTTGTCTCATATTTTTTAATAGTATACATCAATGACTAGTAATCAAACGGTGTCTCACTATGTTCAAACCCAACACATCTATTCTCATAGTGTAGACTCGTACCACTGCGGATCTTTTGAAGACTTTGGGTGAAGTACAAGCATCACATATTTTTTTCTCCTACCTGACATATTGTACCACTCTAGAACCATTGGTACTTGTAGAGGATCAAATTTTTCACTCCATTGGTCCCAGATATCCTTTTTTCTTGATCTTGATACATAGCTACACTATGTATCCATTCGTGGCTATGATCTACTTTCACATGGATCCACTATGTATTCCTCATGGCCATGTTTTCTACTTTTAGATATCACATGGATCCACTGTGTATTACTCATGGCCATGGAAATTAGTCATACTTTCATATGTGCCATGGAACCACAATGTACTTAATTTGGTGGCCATGCTTACCTCACTCCTGAGCATGGGTATGGTCGACTTGGGAAGAGAATATTGTAATACCCTTGCTTCCCTCAGCTTGTAATTAATAATTATCTATGATTACCATGATATGGCATGTGAACAATATAAATCTATTATTGTTTAGATTTCCAACAACTGACTATGGGGGTGAAGCATTAAAGTATTGGCCATGATATCACTAGAGGAAAGAGTGAGGAAATTGTAGAGAGGGTTCATTATGTCAAAATGACCCAATTCCCCTTCCTAAAATAATGAGCCTCATCCTGATTCCCAGAAAAATAAATTAATGAGAAAATTATGGTGGTTGAACCACTAACTACCCCAATGAATGGAAGCATGTAGGGCCTGACTAAGAAGATAGAAAAATGTCAGCTCAAAGTACCATAGAGGGTAGCCTTCCTGCAAGCATAGATTGAACCGAGTTCCTTCTCGAAAAAGGAATATGATAGGTCCAGAACCTTCCTAGGGGAAGAGGGAAGAGGCACCTGAATGGGTCTGAGGTCGATTAAGAAAGAAGGAGAGTGTGTGAGGCTCTAAAGTTTTAGGAAGAAATGGAATATTAACCTATTATAGTTACATGAGAGAACTAGAGGAGGAATTCAGTCTCTGAGGAAGAGAATTTATAAAAGGAATGCACTAGTGTGTGCAATAGAAAGATCAAAGAACTCATGAAATAGTTCTGAATTGGAGCATAGAAGACATGAAGCTTAGATTGGAGAAAAAGAGGGTCATGGTATTGGTGTTGGATGGAAAGAAACCAATGCTAGAAGGAGAAGGTGTCGAGGGACAATGTAGATGTGAAGGGACTCTCTTTCATAGAGGAAATCCAGTTGGGAAAGCATCTGATAAACCCAATGGAGGCCTTGATCTTAGTGGGGAAGAAGGTAGACTTCTATTATTTCCAGACAAGTGGAATTTTGAAGACAAAGGAGTTGTCTATTGTTGGTTTGATAGACCAGAGATCTATCCTTAGACAGAGAAAAAAGGCCATGATATTGATGATGGGGAAGCATATGATAAACCTCATAGAGGCTGTGACAAAGGGAGGATTTCTCAGATATGAAGGTCATGAGCTTGATGCTGAGGAAGCATATGATAAACCTCACAGAGGTTGTGATAGAGAGAGGATATTGAAGAATTTGTGGAAGACCCGAGGAACACAAAGAAGTTTCCCTAGTTATATCAAGGATTGGCATGGGGGTGGCCATAGTGCTAAGAGTGAATGCCTCTGAGCCTATGGTTGGGTGGAAAGGAAAGCACCCATAGTCAGCTGGTCAGCTATCGACTGTAATAGATAAGTATTTTGTAAACTCTGTATAATTGAAATTGTTTTCAATTGTAAACTCCTGCATTCAAGTGATTTTAGGAAAAAAAAATTGGTGTATTCCTTGCGCAGTTGAATAGAATTACCTTGTAATACTCTTGAACAAAGAAAGTAAACCTCTATCTGTGATTTCTATCTACATAAGGAATAGAGGTATATAAATAAAGGTAAATGTGTAATTTTATGCCACGATGGTTTCAAGAGATAAGAGGACTGCTAGTAATGAGATATTTAACTGAATTTGGGGACATAAGACTTTATCCCCTGTGTTGGTTGGAAAATCCTCAATGGATTTCTCAAGGACCAAATCCGCAGACATAGAGTCGAGATAGACTCTATGGGACTACATCATTCTTGTTTATTTCCTTGAATTACCTTTCCTTTTGTGGAATTTGAGCTTTATTGATGAAGAGAGATTCCTTTAGACCAAGTTTCCATGTGACTAGGACCTTGGAACCCTACGCAAAACTCAAAAAAGAGATAATTCATTTCAAACTTAGGGATTCTGAATCTTTGGGGTGAATGAACATTTTTTTGTACTAAATGCGTTGAAGACAACCTGTCAAATTGGTAGCTTGATGGTGTACCAATAGTTGGCGGTCATTTACCTATTATCATGGGATTCATACCCTTGTTAAACCCCAATCCACTTCTCGATCATGAAGTAACACAAGTCGTAGATATAAGGTTATTTAGGATCTCCCTTAACCATTGGATCCACGTCGTGGTCATTCAGTGTTGACCTAATCCAAGAGAGAAAAGATGTTAAACATTAAGAAACCCCAAACACCGAACTCATGAGTTAACATGAGTCGTTGATTTGGGGACTCCATTGGGAACCTCTCCTGACCGTCCAATGAACTAGTGAAAGGATAGCATAAATCACTCCAACAAAGTCCTACTCCAGGAGGTTTGACATGTTGCTGAATGGGAATATCGCGGAAGCGCCAAAGGCTAGAGTGACATGGCATGATGACATCACCTACAGTGATGTGGAGCCATAGTAGGTGTGCCACATGTCACCCCGATTAGTGACTTTCACAGAAATTATGTTTCAAATGGACCTTGAAATGTGCCACTAGTTGATTGGGCCATGTGTCACCCTTTTATTCTTCCAAATCTCTTCCTCTTGGATCATGGCCGTGTGATCTAATCGTTGATAGGAGTTCAAAACTTTGAGTCTCCAGAGTGTTTTAAGTGATGTAACGCTTTGGATAAAATGGTCGAAGGCTCGGACTTACATGTCCCTATTCCGGTATTTAATGCACATTCACATGTAAGTGTGGACTCTTTGGTATTCCAGATCTTCGAGACTCTCGATGTTTGGGGTGATAGAACAAGAAAGTTAAAAGGGTCGAATGCCTAAACCTACCTTCCCATACTCCAATGTTATAATAAACATTAAACATAATTAATTATACTGTGGGGTAAAGTAATTACTTGTATTTGTGTAAAGGCATAATACATGTGGGACCTTCTCCGCAGATTCAACATTCAGGAGTCTTGGGGGTATTTTCATAACAAAATGATGAGGAACCTCGCCGAATTTTGGAGACTTAGGATTTTATCGAACTTAATAATTCCAAGTGCTCCTTTGATATATTTAATTAAATTAATAGGCCAATAAGAGATAGAAAAGAGTCGACCTCTGGTTGAGTGAGTCCTTGTATGATATGATGAGGTGGCATGTTATATGATAGGGAACCACATGGGTGCCACATGACGATGCAATACCCTAGTTGGTAAAGGCCTAAAGAACTTTGAAGGACCATAACTTGCATTCTAGAACTTAGATCTGGACAAATTTATAGTCGCTGGAAAACCCTCATCAAATTGAAGGTGATGTAATCCTAGTTTCAGGGATTCAATATGATTGAGAAAAGAGAAATTGCTATGCCCCATCCCTTAAAAGGATACCTAATGGTTTGGGTGTGTTACATATTTGTATCAGAGTGGAAAACAACACTTGGCCTTCTTGGGCTCACAAAGGAGTCAAGTGATTTTTCTTTCTTAGAAAAATTTAAGGGAGATGGCAACCTACCCTACCCAATATAGTAGAGAATTATTCAAACATAGGCATGGATGGGTCTGAGAATAGTCATAAGACTAGTTTACCAAGGCTAAGATGAGCCTGTTGAGAGTAGTACTTTCGTATGGAAATTATCTACAAAAGTTCCTTGAGGAGAAGGATGCATATTAAAATTTAGTTGGGATTTTACCCAATGAGATTGAATCATGATAGATGGTGGCATAAGAAGCTTATAATCATAATAATGAGACACATATCTTTGATAGAGACACTTCATAGAGTATTATATTAACACTACAAGATGATATTCATTAACATCGCAGAATAAAACCCTAAGATAGATCGGCACAGTAACAGTAAATATAAAGTGCTTCAACCACTTAACACATAGAAATGAGTTAGATCCAACATTCATTCATAAAGCACAAGTAAATCACTAAGAAAAATTAGATCTATCCATTATACATAATAGAAAAATTACTAAGAAGATAAATGAAAACCACAACATAACATAAAGCACAGTAAAGACACACAATATACATGGTTCACCCTAGTGTGGAGCTACATCCACCAACTTCTTTGTCTTCTTTATTATTCTTTTGAATATTATATTCATATGCTCATGTGCACTAAGACACAGAGCCAATATTCACATAGGAAAGGATATCTGCGCACTGAGCACCATATCGTCCTTCCAAAACTGGGTCTAGGCACAAAGCCAACTTCTCTATCAAGCACATAGCCTTACATACACATTCTATTGCACAAATAAACTCAAGCTACTTGCACTTAGCTACTTATATTGACTCTTACATCCCCTTCGCTACTTCTACCATACATTCTTATCTATTTATAATTTTACAATTCCTCACAAAAGGGCCTAAACATGGGTAAAACCCATGGGCCGACATCCCATAACCTACTAAAACAAACCCTTACAAATCCCACAAAATGAGTGAGATCTGCGATCTCAGCTTCTCCTAGGCGGTCCATCTTCAACCATCCTCAAAACTTGGTCAAGGGCCAACAAGCCCCCAACACTCACTTGTGACTCATCTCGAGTCACTCAGGTCTAGGCAATGTTGCTTTGAAGGCCTCAAGCTTCGCTTGATCTATGTCGACTTTATACTTCACTTGGGCCTCCTTCTCAACGAGGTCCTAGATTTTCTACGCTATAACAGGCCTTTCCATGCATTGTTCGATTGATGCAACCACCTGGTCCAGTTACAAGACTAGTCCTTCAATTTCTTCAAACAACTCGCAGGCTTCATCCTACACACGTTGTATTTTCTACATGACTTACATTACTCTACCCTGGATGGCAGTAACTTGTTGTTGGACTGCACGCTTCTCTTGTGATCTCTTCATTCTCTCAACTACGATGAGGAGCTTCATATGCACTTTCACGGAGGATGCCTATTGTTGCATCTTCTGTAACTGCACTTCCAACTTCCTTAGCTCTGGATATTCTGCAAGGCTTTCATAAGTCTATGAACTTATATCACTCAACTGTTTGCAATCTGAGGCGAGGGCCCTTATCCTTATTACTGCATTCTTGGCGGCTTCCTCTCTCTGGTCGTGCACTTCTTGCGGGATGCTCGACACTGCTTGGACCTCCAACTTTGTTATCCTCGATTGAAGTTGTTGGATAGTCTTAGAGAGCTTCGCCACTTGAGCCTCAACCGAATCATGTTCCTCCTGTGCCAAACCTGTCATAGAGTGACATGCTTTACTCATAGCTTCCTTAACTATGACCTATTCTGTGAGCAATTGCTCCTTTTATTTCTGTAGTTATACTTTTTCCTCCTAGACCATCGCCTGAAACTCATGTTTTTCATTTTCATAGGTGGTTACACAGTACCGCACTACACGTCCTTGCTCTAATACTTCCTCTTTCTCTTATTTCAAGGATTTTGTATCCTTCTCCTTTTCTTCTTGGATATTCTGAAGTCGAGCCTCTTTCACATTTGCTAGTATTCTTAATTGGGCTAGTTCATCCCCCAATTATGTATTTTGTGGCAATGAGGGCACAATAGGTACTGCATGGATCAATTGAATTGCTTGTTGTATTTCCTTCAGTTCCTTCTCGACTCTTCCATACAATTCCTCCTTCTTCGCTCCATATCTCTAAAAGATGTCATTGAAAGCATCCTCCATGGCTCTGCAGACCAAGCTAATGTCATCCTATGTGAGCATGGCCTCTAACTGGGGCTTGCTAGTGTACGTCTTCTTTCTTGCTGAAGGTTTCTGTGGAGAAATATTCCTCTTCTGTGGTGTTTAAGTAGGGGGATCCTTTGACGGTGTAGCTTCACCTTATCCTTGATTTTCTCCTTCATCCCCTACTCCTTGTCCATATTCTTGGTTTTCTCCTCCTCCTCCTCCTATGGGTGAGCTAGATCCATTTTCTTCAGAGGCACTTTCCTCCTCATCGATTTCTATGCTCTAGACGTCTTCCTGCTTCTTCTCCTTTGTCATCGTGTTGAAATGTCCAACATGCTCTACCTAGGTGACCAATTGGCTTCTTATGATGTCAGTGTCAGAGATTTATGCATCATCGACCATTAAAAGGAACTCTTCTGGCTATTCCTTAGTGATCTTCTCCATGTCCTCATCTGTCAATTTGTAATATGATTATAACTCTTCCTTTCTATCATCTCTGCACGCAGTGATATAGATAAAACATTGATCTATGCGGAAATTAGCTAGTAGTATGTACTGGACTAGAGTTCGCAGTGTCATATGCAGAAATGATTCAATGGAAACCTTCAGTTGTTGATAATACGCTTGGAACACAAATTTGACTGCCATTGCTTCGACATGTTGTTGGTGTACCATAAGGTAGAGAACCTAGTGGCCAACGAATCCGATGGTTCAATCTCCAGGAAGATGGCTCCTTCAGGCATTTTCCAAGAGAAAAATGTGATCAACATGAGAAACTAGCTTAAGTGGAACTCGTATCCATGATCCTAAGCTTCGCGACAATATTTTTCCAGTTCATTGATGAGGTAACTCGCCCAATTCATTTGCATTCCCTCCACATATTTTCCTACGAGGTCCACCATGAACCTGATGACCTATGTGGGGCGGTTCTTTCTTATGATCTTGCCAGCTATGAGCTAGCAAGTGAGGTTCACTGTGCCATCTTGGATAGAGTCTACCTTGTAGCCTTGCTTTCCTTTTTCAACTTTTCCATATGCTTCCTTGATGTGTTGTGCTAGGGAGCGGTCTGAGGCCTTCTCTAGGTAAAATTTATGAGGGGAAGGTCCCTTCATTATTAATCCTATAATCAAGTTGATTATCTCTGGATCCACAATAATCTATCAGTCGAGCCATAGGTATCGGCCATGGTATCACAACAAGAGGATTTTAACGCAAGTGTTAACCTCTTGGTGGCGGTGAAAATGGGGAATCTTCATCTCATTGAGCACAGTGGACTGCATCATCTCCTTAATCCATGTATGGGAGATAATGTGATGCTTCTTCCCAGTTGACTTCATCAAGTATCTGTGGGGTGAGAGAATAGTGTATTTAATTCTATCTCCAAGGTTGAATTCGTTGTTCTTTATTAACAGGATATGTCCCAACTGGCTCCCAACTACGTGTATACCCTTCATAATGTACACGATGATCAGGGTGTATTCGTAGTATCATGGAATGATGTCTCAGTTAACCACGCTAGCCAATGGTGGAATATAGTCTGGTAATATCAACAAGATCTACTTCACATTAGCCAGATCGTTGCGATGCTTACTTAACTGCTCGGTCGTATAGTTGGCACGGACCAAACATTGTCCAGTCGAAGGGGAATCCTGCATTCCCCTAGTCAACGATGCATGGACACCTTCAGACATAGCTCTATCATCCATAAAATTGTTAAGAACCTCCTCGAAGGACTTCTCTAACTCAGTGTGTTCGCCTGACATTCTCACTTTTAAACAGTCGAGTCGGGGTAGGTGAATGAATAGACGGGGAAGAAAAATGGATAGTGATCTCTAGCTTTTGATAATAGAGTTCGACACACAATCAATTCTCTTCTTGGATTAGTTAATCATGGGTGGAAAAAAGTGGTTCCAATGCAACATTCCATGGGTTAAATAAGAAAGTGTCATAACAGATTCTTCCAACGGGCAGGAATGCTTCCATCAATGTGAATATGTCCGTTATGGCACAGTCTCAACATCCAAAAGCTCATAAATTTGTTTTCTATCCATTCTGGGGAATCGTTCTAATGGGCAGGGTGCCTCCAGCGATCATATAGATTTTCCAGGGAGAAGTCCCATTCTTCACAGTTCTGTTGTCCTAACGAGGTTCAAGTCCTGCAAACCTGCCTCCTACAAAGTCTTTTATCTGTTCTTTGTAGCTTCCTATAGATTTTCTAACTTGTATTTATTTTTACTGAGCTTCCTTTCCTTCTTTACTGTGATCTGAGTTCCTCTAACTATTTCCGGAATCCTCTTTCCATTCGTATTCATATATTCTCTTAGCACAGTGACTTCACACTACTGATGTGCTCTCAAAGGTTTGAAGTTAGTATTCCTTCTCTTATTAATTCCAGGGTGGATATTCTTCTTTCTTACATGGGTAGGTCCTTCAAACTTTCTTGCGTTCTTTCAACTTTGACAACTAATTATCTTGCCCTTTGTTTCTTCGACTTAACTTCTCATTCTTCTATTAGTCGGTCTATTTTTCTAGCTATGAAATCCCATAGTTCTTGATTTTTCTTTTCTACATATTCTTCATCTGCTTTCCTTCTTATCTGATCCTTCTCAATCCAAGTCTTTCCTAACAAGAGTGGGAAAGGAGTGTTATTCTCAACAAACGTAATGACTTCAAATTCCTCTTCAGTCGATGTTCCATGAACAATAATAGGTATATTAGTAACTCTTCCACATAGGGTTATCATCTTTCCTTTAAACAAGCCTATCTTTCCCAATGAAGGTACCACAGTAGGATTTCCCAAAATTTCCCAAGTTTCTTTTGTCATAGTGTTTACTTGTGTTTCTTCATCCAAGACACAATCTGTTTTGAAGTCTTATATTCTTTCACTTATGTGTTTTTTTACTTTCAGGATCTCTGGTAAGATGATGTCTTCCTCATCATTCATCATTTCTTTCAACTATGATAACATAGTATGAGATTTCTCTGATTCTTTATCTTTGTGATTCTCTAACATGCTCTTGGTCTCTTGACTTTCTTCATAATTTTCTTGTCTCATGTTCATTCATTCAACTTTAGCAATCATCTTTGGACAATCCTCAACCTCATGACCAACAATTTTACAACAAAAACAAATAGGACTTGTACCATGGCATTCCTTAGCAAGATGTCCTGGTATTCTGCAATTATAACATAATGTCAATCCTCTCTTTCTTTTAAGCATTCCCCAACCTCTCCTATACTGCACACTAGGATCACAGTGTTGGTCCTGCACTCTGTAGAAATTCTTTCTAGGTTCCTGCATCCATTTATTAGTCCAAAAATTCTTTCTATCCATAGGAATAACATATCTTTCTTCATTTCTATTAGATTTACTTAGAT
>WSFP011407791.1:0-25180 GCA_009831015.1 Picea engelmannii
CAAATTTTATATCAAGCTTTAATGAAGGAATTTGCAAAGGAGTTTTACCATGCCCATTCGGAAGATGTTTCGAACTGGTAGAAGAAGAAGAAGAAGATGATGGAGGAGGAGAGGGTGGTGGAGAAGCACCATTCCCTCCATTTATGCCTGGAGTCTTGTCACCACCACCTCCCTTATGCATTGAAGGGTTGGAGCCTTCACCCTACGACATTCTGTTCCATTCCATCAAGATCTTCATCATATCTCTCAACTCCATGACAACCTTTATGAGATCTTCTTCTTCTGCCAGAACACGTTCATGACTTTCTGTACGAGCCATGCTTGGTGAATGTCTCTCTGCCACTTGCGGTGAATGAATCTGCTTCCTCCTTGTCCGATAAGAACTTGGCTCCACAAGTTGACCTTCTCCTCTTGTGAGTTTCAACCTTGTGAGCATCAGAAACAAAACTTGCAAACAATCAAGTCTTCAAAACCAGTGCTCTGATACCAACTTGATCTAAAAATGAAGAAGACTTGAAAAACTTGAAAACTTATTGCAAGTGAATGTTATGTGTTTAAAGCAAAAGGATCAGTTTGAAACACATAAATTAAAGTATTACTTATGCAAATTACACATAGACAACATCATAATCATTGAACATAAACACATATGCACAACAATTGATAAAGGAGTTCACCCCTCTTATGGGCTACATCTCCTGGTCCAGCTTCCAATGGATCATTATTATTAATTGCTAAAAAAGTGCTCAAAAACATGTCTTAAAATGCTCAAAATGACAAACCGACTGCTCCAATGGCTTCCCAGCGTCCCAAAACCCCTGTCTAGGATCTTTCGGCACCTCAATCGATCGAAAAATGAGAGAGATAGGCCTCCTGGAAGTCTCCCTCTTCAAACTTGTTGTCTCTGGTTCTACAATTTGCACCCCTCCTTCATTGAACCTAGCTCACACGCATTTTAAAACGTATAAACCTGGCACCAGGCGCAACCGCACCAACAGTGCACACCGTAGGACGGTTAAGGGCACGCCAGCCCCTAACCGCCTCGACACCTGGGCGTATGACAGCATGTGACCGCGTGCAAGGCATAAAGGTGGTTAACAAAGGTTACAACCATTTGACCGTTTAATTTTCCCGCGCTCTAGGCCACGGGCATGTGGCACACAACATATGACCAAGGGTCATATCAAACCCCGCACCCACAACCGTTCGCATACATTATACACTGGTTACATAACAAAACACACGGTTATATGTTTAACCCCTCGCAAAAACATATTATAACACGGTTATATGTTTATACAATGGAACCATAGGTCGGGGCTAAGCCCCGGCCCGCCCCCCTTCCATTTAATACAATGAACGGATTCAAATAATATTGCAACCACATATTAAACAAGAACTAACTTGTGGCCCAATGGCCGGGTTATCGTGCAAAGGCACTAGGTGAATGGGAGGTCCGGGGGTCAAACCCTGCGGACTCCCACATAAGTTTTACACAACCATATGAACCAAAAAAATGAGTGACACGTGGCGCCTCCAGATTGGGCCACATGTCCTCACAACATTTTCCAGGTACAGGACACGTGTCAACACCTGACTCGCCAACAATCAACCAATAAACAACTGCCATGTCATCATTGTACAGTCTGTATGACCCTGCCACGTCAGACCGTACGGATTGTACGGATTGTACGGACAGGTACAATCAACATCTTAACTTTTTGCCTGTTTGTCTTGGCGAACAAATCGCGATATCTTCTCCATACAGACTCCGTTTGAGAAAGTAAATATACCGCCAGAATCAAGAAGACGAGACGGACGCAATGACACTATTTTCGTCACATTCTGAGCACTTTGAAATTTGAGCAAAATTTGATCCCCTGATCAAAAATATTGGTGAAATCTAGTATTGTTTGGTCCCTTTCTTGACGCAAGGTGGTCCATCTGATGTATTGGTCCTCATAGCTTCCAACATGATAGTACTTTTCTTTAATGGCATCTCAGAAGGAATCCCATGTAGGGGAAGCCACAAATATTACAGATTCCCCTATGGGCCTTTTCTCAAAGTAAGTGTCCCACTAATCCTTAACATGGGGGACAATCTTGAGGAGTGAAAAAGTAATATTTTCCCTATTGAAAAAATTGTGGACCGAAAAATACCATTCGAGCAGATTCAACCATTTATCTACAACATCCACATATATTAGTCCTTCAAATAGTGGAATATCAAAATTTACCTGTACCTTGAAGGGGGTTGCATGGTCGCTTGATGAAGATGCTTCTCTGGTGGGAAGTTGTCGAAGGATCTGTGCAAATTTGTCCATAATTTCATTCCTTTGTCACACAAGGGCTTCCTTGAGAAACATTTTAAAAGGATCTCCTGCTCCATCATATATATTTTTGTCTCCCATGGTTTTTTGTTGGGCTCGGCGCGATCGATCTTGCAACAACTCGATTGGTTCAAGTCCCAAATTATTGTACCTAGATCTTATCAGGGACATGCATGAAGAAAAATAAATGAAGAACATGATGCTCTGATACAACTAATCCATATTTAGGAGTGGAATGAATTGATTAACAGACTGAATACAATAAACACATAGATATGAAGAATAACACATATATCCAATGAACAATATCTTCTATTGAATAAATGAAATAGGATGAAAATGTAAAACTGCATAACTGAAACACTTACTCTAATGGTGGTATCTATCTTTGAGAAGAGATGTGGGGTCTACATGCAATCGTCTGAGTAGAATGATTACAATGAGGCTCCACAGGCCTTTTTGATATTACTCATGAATGCCAAAACCCTACACATCTAAAAACCTAACCCTAGGGGATGAAACACCAAAATTTATGTGGTCCCCTATGGGTAAGTTGGTACCTCAACTTCTCGGGGTTGTAACTTTTTCATATGACCTCCATTTTAGTTGCGTGATATCTCATCGGAAAGGTCGTTTAGAGATATACATATTACACTATCAAAATTTGACTTCGTCTACAGTTTGATTGTGGTGATACAAAAAAAAATTGTTAAGGGCCCCAAAATGGCCCTGGAAGTAAATCAAGTTGTGTTGTCATGAAAGCATACAAAATAAGATAGTTGGATTAGATGGGAGGTCACCAATATCCACCCAGAATATGTGTGGTGTTCAGACAACCCTGGAAGTGTAGAACCCACAATTACAAAGAAGAATAGAAGAACGTGTTGAACTAAAAAACTATCAAGAGGAGCCATTTGGAATAGGTGAGTGGCCACCAATATCCACCTGGATCACTTCTCCACCACTACTATAATGGAATCATGTTGCCTTGTTGTCTTAGGATATTTGGTAATGAAATCAATAGTAGCAAATTTCCATTTCCATTTATAAATGGGCAACAACTGCAACAGTCCCACTGGATGTATGTGCTAATCCTTTACCTTCTAACACTCCATGCATATGGTAAAATAATCAGTGACATATTTCTTCATACCAGGCCAAAAATGTTGGCCTCTTACATCCGTGATAGTTTTTTGGTATCTTGTATGTCCAAAGTATGACACATTATGCATCTCTTTTTGTTAGGGACCTAACCCCTCACATACGTAGAATAATATATTTCAATGTAATAAAGGCCAATATTAATAAGGCCTAGCAATCAGGAATAATAATTCAAATGTAAGAAGACCTAATAGAAGCTTCCACTTCTAGAAGGATCTTCCTCTAGATTTTTCTTTTGGATAGACATATTTAGTATAAACATGAGTAGAGGGTATGAGAAGTTTTTTCTTGGATATTATTGTAATAGAGCTCTGCTCTACTGGAGGTTTCTCCCTCAAAGAGGCAAGTGAACATTGCTCTCAGTAATCAAAGTGCTCTTTCTGGTGTTACTATGGTATTATTCTGGTGTTATTGTGGTGTTTTTTCTAGTTATATCATTGTTTATCTTCCATTTTTAGCTAATTATTTCTATTTTTCATATTGTTTTATATCTGGAATATTACAAGTGGTATCAAAGCACCTTCTTCAGCAAAAAACAGTGGGTTAAATTTTTTTCAAGGTAGAGACGTATTATGGCATCTTAAATCTACATAGATATATTCTTACACACATAAACCCATGGTAGGGTATTCATACACGCAGGAAATTCAAGTGGTACTTAAGCACTCATTTGTTGGCCACCCTTGTAACCCTTGTTGGTACCCCTTCAAGTGGTAGCACATCAAACAACAATTCTATATGGATCGAATTGGATCTCCTAAATCTCTCCATAGTTAAACCAATCATCCACCTGAATGCTATATTTCCACTGAGAACAACACTAGGTAATACACTCTCTAGTACCTGGGTAGTTGGGTAGTACGGATAAGGGCATGGTGTAGCCTCCTTAGTTGGTGCCCTGATATATTGGGCCGAGTACTACTATTGGAGCCTGCACATATATCAGAGAGCTATAGCACATGAAAAACACTTGTTTGTAGAACCCTTGAATACCCTAACCCTTGGGATGGAAACAAAAAAAAAACAAACAAGATCTATTGTCACAGAACTGTGTCTCCTACATTCGAGTTGCGAAATTACTACACATTTCTTCCTGCTAATCATTTGGGCATTTTGTCGCTGTAAGATTATTCATATCAGAGTCTGGATCCTATTGGCACCATTATTTGAGAGCTATCCCATTGGATTTCTCTCTTCTCCCTTATCGCAGCCATACCTATCATTTTTCAGCAAAAAATGTTTTCTCATGGACCCGACCCCCTTTCAAAACCCTTATTTAGAATTTCCCCCATCGGATTCCCCTCATAGACCTAATAGTTGTTATACACTTCACCCATAATCCATTTATGTGTGGTCCCACCCACCCATTGTCATTTTCCATCTTCATCATGGCCCGAACCTGTAGACAAGACTTGGAAGCTCGTTTCAATTCCTTGTACTATAATTTCACAAAAACCCAACAAGAAGTGAGATCGCTTAGTGCCAATGTTGCCACCATCAATAAAAACATTCATTCATCTATCGATGCCAAAATGGAGGACATCACACATGACCTCTTTACGCAATTTGAATCCTTCAATACCCAGTTTGAATCCTTCACTACGATGATCTGCGCCAAGTTGCATATCCATGCAAATATTCCCTCATCTGACCCACCTTTGCAACCCGAAGGTGAAACTTCCTCTCATTCCCATAATTTTCAGCCCCACCACTTTCAGCGTGAACTATGCCTTCTGCATGTGGATGTGACCAAGTTTTATGGCTCAGATCCCACTGGCTTAGGTAACTCAAATGGAATAATATTTCTCTTTGTATGGAATTATAGATGAGTTGGCCAAACTACGGTATGGTGTTCTCCATCTAGATCAAGAACATTGGCAATGGTGGAAATGTAGAAAAAATGCCTGCCAAGGGTATGTTGCTTGGACATAATTTGTGGCCGATATTTATGAATGCTTTGACACTGACACCAACCATTTAGGTTGTTTGAAAAAGTTGAAATAATTTGTCATAGTGGAAGACTTCATAGCTTCTTTTGAGTGATTGGATTTTTGTACAAAGGGCATGCCTAATGCTTCTTTTCGATAATGTTTTATCATTAGACTCAAGGATGATATTTGTGCCCATTTCCCCATGGATTGACCTCAGAGTTGGGTGGACTCTACTAAAAGAGCTAAGGAATCACAGCAGATTGTCTCTTCTCAAAACCAAAAACCATCCTTTATTCCTTGCACTAAACCAGTCACTCCCACTCCTCCTTATACTCCATTAAAGATCTATAAATTGACCAGGGAAGAAATGGTTGAACACCAACTCAAAGGCCTTTGTTATAATTGTGATGACAAATATTTTCTTGGGCACAAGTGTAAGGAACAAAATATTTTTATGGCCATCTCGGAGGATGTTTCCGAGGACGATGTTGAGGCTCCCCTTGTGGCCATGTCACCTGGACCCATTGACCTAACCGCTCCCTCTGACCCTCCTGAAGTCAAACTGGTCATTTCCATGAATTCTCTTACTGGCTTCTCTTCTCCCCAAACCCTCGAGTTAATTGGTTACATTAAGCATAGGAAGGTCATCATTCTTGTTGATAGTGGAAGAACCCATAATTTTATTCATCATCGCATTTCCCAAGAAACTAATTGCTATATTTGTACCATCAATAATTTTCAAATCACGATTGCCAATGGTGGGTCCATGAAATGTGAGGGGCATTGTGAAAATGTGTGTCTCCAAATTGGTTAGTACCACATGAAATATCATATGTTTCCTATTGACATGGGAAATTATGATATTTTGTTGGGTGTTGTTATTGGATATATCGGTAAATGTGGACATAAACTGATCTCCCTAGATCCACCTAGATCTATAACAAAACAAAACAAGACATGGTGATTTCCCCAAGATCTAATCATTGAATCTACCGTCAAAGAAAGGATGAGTAACATACCTTTGAATATCACATCCTTATGACTCTTTTTTCCCTCTACGCTCTGGTGCTCTTGTGTTATTGATCCTGCAATGAAACACAAACCGACCAAAGTGAAAGAAATAATAGTATATTCAATGAAGACTTATACATGTGATCAAGATATCATGTAATAAAATGAGAATGATTTTATGGGAAAGAAACATGACACTATATTATATTAAGAGAAAGTGGAAGATACAACCAAATAACCTTGATGTTGCTAAGTTCCCTTTTGGTGGCCCTTTCTCTTGACACACACACTTGCTCCAAGCTTGCATGAAGATGATCCACAATAAATTGATAAGATGAGATGAATCCTTCAAGCATATAATGTAGAGTACCTCACACAATTCACATCCTATTCAACCTTAATCATTCCTTGTTATTGATTAATTCTTTTTCTTAACCTTTTCCATGAGAGATCCATCATTATATAGGAGGAAGATAGATGGTTAAAGAGATCAGGATGATCCCACCAAATCAAAGAATCCAGTAGGATCCCAACCATATGAATTCCACCTCATATTATAGAAGATTCCCTTCTATAACATTTATGAACTTCGTCCCTTTTCTTATTCTTAAAACGCCGCCACACCCTGTCTATAGAGAAGCCTGTTGAAATAAGGAATTTTTTCACTGTGTATTACTCTTAGCATGCAACGTTCTTCTAAAAACAATTTTTGTGGAGGGAGATATCAATTAATTTTCTCATGCAAAAGATCCTTTTGAGATCCTGAACACATTCTTGTAGAACATCACTAGGGTGACCAAAATAATGTGTAACAGGTGTAGAATGGATAAGGACTTTGGGTCCCATTCTCATGGATTTTAAGGAATTAACCATGCAATTCGACCAGGAGGGCCAAAAATATAAGTTCCAAGGCATAAACTCTGGTTCCTTGGAGATCATCAGTTCCCATCGCATAGAAAATATGCTCAAAAAGGGTCATTCTAGCATTATTGCACAACTCCATGCCATTTAGGCCATTGGGACACCTTCTATGTCATAGGACCTCCAATCCATCCTCTCTAATCATAAAGTTTTTTTTTCCACTCACCAGGGACTCCCTTCTTCCCATGGTCATCATTATCATTCCATTCCCCTTGTCCCCGACACCCTTCCTCCTAATATATGTCCCTATTGTCATCCATTTTCCAAAAAAAATGAAATTGAGAAAATTGTTCAAGAATTGCTCAATGCAGGTGTTATCCATCCTAGTATGAGCCCCTAATCTTATCCTATGGTCATGGTCCTTAATAAATAAGGTTCTTGCTGCATGTGTCTTGACTTTTGTGCCCTCAAAAAACTCACCATTAATGACAAATTTCCCATTCCTACCATTGATGACCTCTTGGATGAATTGAGTGGTGCCCAATTCTTTACTAAAATTGATCTTTGTTCTGGATACCACCAGATACATATGAACAAGGAAGACATTCCTATGACTAAATTTCGAACTCATGAGGGCCACTATGATTTTTTGGTCATGCCCTTTTGCTTGTGTAATGCTCCATCCACATTCCAAAGCCTCATGAATCATGTATTTCATCCTTTTCTCCGTTATTTTTTTTTTTTTTTATTTGATGATATCCTCATCTATAGTAAAACCTAGAAAACCCATCTTGATCATGTGGATCAAGTTATCCATCTACTCTCTCAACACTGAATTTTCCTTAAACAATCTAAATGTGCTTTTGGCGCCTCGAAAGTCGAGTACTTGGGTCATCTTGTTGGCAAGGCTGGTGTGAGGGTGGATCCTAAAAAGATTGAAGCTATGCAAGATTGGCCTCACCCAAAGACTCTCAAAATATTGTGTGGATTTATGGTTTTAACAGGTTATTATCACAAGTTTGTTAAGAATTATGGAAATATTGCGGCCCCTCTCACTGCTCTCCTTAAAAATAATTATTTCACTTGGACTCTTGTAGCTACTCAGGCCTTTCAAACCTTGAAGACAACCATGTGCACAACTCTAGTCATGGCCCTTCCTAATTTCAAAAAGAATTTTTTCTTGGAATGTGATGCATTCGAGAAAGGAATTGGAGCAGTCCTTATGTAAGAGGGTCAAACTTTGGCCTTTACCAACAAACAACTGTCCGAGAAAAATTTGGGAAAATAAATCTATGAAAAGGAAATGCTGGCTATTCTTCATGCAGTGGATATTTGGTGCCCTTATCGATTGGGTAAGCACTTCCAAATTAAGACAGATCATCAAAGCCTCAAGTAATTTTTGTAACAACACCTTTCCTCCCCAGAGAAACAAAAATGGGTGACTAAGCTCTTTGGATACGATTATGAGATCATTTACAAGAAAGGAAAAGACAATGTGGTTATTGATCCACTTTCCATAAAACATGAGGATGAAGTGTCCATTTTTTCCCAATCCTTCATTTTTGTTGGCACAGGGGCAGACCCAGGGTTCAACTCTTACAGAGCACCAAAAATCCCTAACTATTGGCCCTTTCGGAAACACCCGCGAAGAAGATGCAATCTCACCTGAAGTAGCAATAGGGGGGTTGCAGGACATAGGTGTCTACAACCATAGGAAATGAAAAGTGAATCTAAAAAAAACACCAATCAATATAGATATTCTTTACCATGCTTAATCCTATTTCACAATTTATATCTCGGATTAAACACAATAATGCAATGACAGTATAATGGATGGAAACTAACACAACATCAATCACATAGAACAACAAGATATACGTGGTTCACCCTCTCCTTAGGGATACGTCCACAAAACTGTGTTTCTTGATATATTAAATGGAAACATACAGTTCTATCTGTGCACTTAGCTACATATATCTCTCTCTCTCCTTTTGTTTCTCTCCCCTCCTTGTGCACCTAGATTCAGGGTTGATCTTTGCACCCAACTGAACATCCACAATACAAGAATGCTCTCACAATACAATGCTTCTCTTACACAGCAATAATAATCAATTAACATAAACAACCCTTCGTCACTCCTCTAGATCTTTATTTATACATTATATTGACTCTCAGACAACCTTAGAATGATGCCAAAGTGTCAAAACCCTAGGTGTCAAAACCATAGGTCCCACACAACTCGTACCTTAAGGGCTTCACCAACCTGTTCTTCCTTCTTTTCCGTGAGGTGCTCCAAAGAATCCGTTGGTGGATTTTTCCTCTTGTTGAGTTGTCCATGATCCATATTCTTTGTTGATCTATATTCCTTGATCTTCTCTTTCAACAGATAACTTTCCCTTACTTCGCTCCTTCTTTTTTTCTTCTTTGAACACTTCAACCCATTATCGATTAATGTGCCTTCCACATAGTTCATTCTTCGCTCCTCTTCCTTAATATTCGCTTCCTTCCATAACAAAAGGGCCAACAGGCCCCCAACACTCACATGTGACTCATTCCGAGTCACTGCAATATTGAACCTTCTATTTTACTTCGACTACAGATTGCACGGAGCAACCTGTGCTTTCTTCTCTGTCCCTCCCTATTGTGTGCATACTGTATTTTATGTGTCTTGTACCCAGTTTCAACTTCACCTGGTACCTAGACCCTTCTTCCTCTTCTTTTACTGAGAGCTGTGAGGAATATGGTTGTCATAATACAATTTCAACCGGCTCCCATTTACTAAACCTTCCTTCCATTCACCATTCAGGGTCTTCAACTGCGCATCTCCTCCTTTTGTAACATAGGAAACCTCATATGGCCCAAGCCAATGTGTCCTGAACTTCCCCGGATGCTTCATGAAATTTATGTCATATACCAATATGAAATCGCCTTTCTTAAATGCTTTCTTCTTGATATGTCTGTCAGGGTAGGTCTTTTCTTGTTCCTTTTGTACCTACTGATGAAATCCTGCAATAAACCTGTCTTCCTCTAGTTCCACCAACTGCACAATCCTGTCTCGCACAATGCCTGTGTCATCCACACCTATAAATGTTGTGATTCTTAATCTTGGAACCAAATATTCCATAGGTACCACTGCTTCCAGTCCATAAACTAACTTAAAGGGAGTCTACATTGTCATCATTTTGCAAGTGGTTCTATAAGCCCATAATACTACTGGAATTCTTAAATCCTAATCATTTTTGTTAACACTACAAATATTAATAAACGTTGTCTCCAAGATATTATTGAAATATTCGACTGTACAATTGTCTTGTGGGTGGTATGGCGTGCTCTTCTGGTGGTGAAATTCAAATTCCTGAGTCAAGGCTTGAATAGTCGTATTAATAAAATGTGTGCCTTGATTACTCATGAGGATCTTTGGGCATCCAAATCTAGTTACGATATCATCAAATATGAATCGCATAGCTGTAGTTGCACTAAAAACCTTAAATTATCTTACTTTTGCCCATCTGGTCAAATACTTTTTTGCAGTGATGATGTATCAAGATCCTGTGCACGTTCTTGGTGGGTTGATAGGTCCCACAAAATCAATGGCCCATTTCTTGAATTATTGTAAAGTTAGCTGAGGTGCTAAAGGCATCTCATCTCTTCTGGTAGGTTTCCCAACTCTTTAGCATACATCGTAGACTCTGTATTATTCCTTAGCATCTTTGTGTAAGGTGGGCCACCAGAGGCCAACTCTAAGAACCTTCTGCATTGTTTCTTTCCCTGCATAATGTCCTCCTGCGATGCCTTCATGTGCTTCTTCTAGAATGAGTGGTCTTTCTTCCCTCATAATGCATCTCCTCAAAATCTCATCTGGTCCCATCTTATATATTTTTCCATCTATAAGTGAAAAATCTATAGCGCGAACTACCAAGTGTTTCTTCTGAATAATTGTATATTCGCAGGGTGCCATTCCTGTAGATATGAACTAGACTATCTTGGTGAAGTGATCATCAACTTTTTTGATGGTGAGAAACTATGCATATAGTAGTGTATCCTCCAAACTAGTAGGTTCCTCTCCATGATCTAACCTAGACAAGTGGTCAGGTCCCCTGTTCATTCTCCTTGGCTTGACCACAATATCGAAATCATATTCCTGGAAGAATAGTAGCCACCTGCATATTCTTCCCCCGAACACTGGCTTGTTGACTAAGTATTTCAATGCAGAGTGATCAGTGAACATCTTAAAATGTCCTCCCAACAAGTAGTGTTGAAACTTCTGCAGTGCATACACCATAGCTAAACCTTCTCTTTCAATGGTAGTGTAATTTATCTCAGTTGTAGAGAGCTTCCTGCTAGCAAAGGCTAGCGGGTGGTCAATATCTCCTTCTCTTGGTTGTGCTAACACTGCTCCTAATGCAATAGATGAAGCATCAACATGGACGTGGAATTCGTTACTCTAATCTAGAAACACCTCAATAGGCGCAATGACCATATTCTGCTTTAGCGTGTCAAAACTCTGATGGAATTCCTATGACCATTGAAACTTACGATCTCTCTTTAAAATATTTTCCATGGGTTCTTTTATCTGTGCATAGCCCTTGATAAACTTTCTATAGTATCCATTATGTCCTAGTGTAGTGCACAACTGTCTAACCAAAGTAGGAGGAGGTAGATCAACAATGATGGAAATCTTGGAAGGATCTACCAACATCCCCTTCTTACATACAATGTGTCCCAGTAATACTCCAAAAGGTGAAAGGAAGATGCACTTATTCAGGTTCAGGGAAATCTTACATTGCCTACACTTATCCAACATTAGTCTCAAACATTGAATATTAGTTTTCAATAAGCTAAAGACATTCCAATCATCAAAATATGCTTCCAAAAATTTATGTAAAAATTCCTTGAATGCTTCGACCACCGCCCTGGAAAATATGGTTTGTGCATTATTCTATCCAAAAGGCATCATAGTGTACTAGAAATAACCCCATTCTGTTGCAAATGTGGTCTTATGTCTGTCTTTCTTAGCAATCCTGATATGGTGATAACCTGAAAATCCATCTATGAAGGAGTAAACTTCATGTCCTCCTACATTATCTAACACTTCATCAGTAAAAAATGTAGGGAATGCATCATGTAAACATGCATCATTCAGTTTCCTTAAATCTACATAGATTCTGATTTCTCCTATCTTTTTATCTTGGACCACCATAGGGCTAATCCATTCTGATTCTTCAACAGGTTCTATGATTCCTGCTTCCAACATTCTGTCTAATTCAATCCTAACTATATGATTATACTTAGGATTCAGTCTGTAGGGTCTCTGCTTGATTGGCCTTGCATATGGTTTCAAAGGGATCTTCATTTCTCCCATGGGCCCTTTAATTCCCTTCATTTCTATGAACTTGGTTGGAAATAAGTCCTGATATTCATGCAATAATTCTGTAATCTTATCAATAGTGGCATAATCCCAATAATATCCAACGTTGGATAACTTAGGTGCTTGCTTGGTTCTAATATTAACTTTCTTGATTTTAATTGGTTGTCCAATGAAAGGTAGTTCAATCCCTGGCCCTTCTATGTCTCTTTGTCCTTCAGTTTCTGCGATGTTCACATTCCTAGGATCATCATCTTCATCGACATTGATATTGTAACAAACCTGTAATTTCTGAAGAGGTGCAGTCCATTCATGTTCTTCTTGTTCCAAAGGGAGGTTAGGTGCCTCCTCAAAGACTTTCTATCTTACCACTTGTAAAGCCTGATCTACTGTGGGGTACTGAACTTCAAATAAAAATGTAGTTATAAAGTTCTGGTTCATACTGTACCAATCTGAAGTGGTGAGGCACAGTTTTGCTTGAAGATACCAATTGATAGGCATTGTTTCCAACGTGTTAATGAACTTATGCACCCATTTTTCTTTACGAATGTTTCTCTAGGCCTCCTCACAACTCCGTACATGGTCCTTCGGACAACTCTGACCCGTGTATTGAACTTCATACCCTTGGACTTGGTCTAAAAAGTGCACTATCATCAAAGTGCGACATTGTACCCACTCCGCGATGTTCTTCTTGTGTGTTCCCCACCATATTTCTAGTGTTTCTTTCAAGTCTTCATACAGTGCCAACAACCTCTGTTGTACTGGTAAAATTTCTTCAAATTCCAGTAAGAATGTTTCTAAATGATTTAAACCATAAAATGTGGGAAGATTACTTACTTCTGTGTCAATCCAACGAACTTCCCTGGTCAATTTGACAAACCTCCATGCATAAACTTCATACATTTTGTTCTTCCAGTTCTCTAATGCTTCTTTTGAATCTGATGAGCATGCACTTTCACTTCACCAGCTTAAATTTTCATCTCTTGTAGGATTAATGTAATTCCGTTGTCTTGATGTCAATTTATATATATTCTCTAGTTCACAAGAACAATCTTCTTATCTGATAAGTTTTGTGTATCTGTGACCTTCATTAGGATAAAGAGGTGCAATGACCCTAAGGCCATTACCTTCAAATGTCATTTTTCTCTTCTTTAGGTCAACAACAATTGAATTGTTGAAAGCCTAATCAATTCCTAATAGTGCAAGATAAGGAAAACTATCATTAACTATCTCAATCACTTCGAAGTCTACAAAGGTCCTTACCTTGTCGATGTCCACAGGGACATGATCCATTATTCCAAAGGGGATTACTGCATGCTAATTATCCATCATGAGCCTGATAGGGGAGTAAATCAACTTAGGTTTTCCCATCAATTCCCATGTCTGCTTCATCATAACATTGACTTCTGATCCCAAGTCGAGGACCACATAATCTATGTCATAGTATCCAATCTGAGCATTAAGGTGTAGTTCCTTGTTTGTCCTTCTCTTTATAGATACTTGATGTACTTCTTTATTCAGCAGAGGATCTACCCTTCCTATCTCGTACTGTCTGATCAAGTGTTGTAGTTCTTGCACATCTCTTTCATCCTTAATCAAATTAATGCAAGTGTATAGGAAATACATAATCTTGCTTACCCCTTTTCCATCTCCAGGCAAGTCAGACTGATCAAATTCCATAGGCATTCCACATTCTATCACTTTTGGTTGTGCCTTAGATGAACAAACATGTTCTCTTCCAAATTCTCTTCTTGCCTCTTCGAACATCTTCTTTTCATTTCTTGCATCAAACAACTATGCCTTCTTTGCAGCCCTTCTGATCCTTAATCCCTCTATATTATTTTTTGGAGTCACCCTGTCTTCTCCTGTAACAATGCCTCCCCTAGTGATAACACTGACTATGGGATCCTCTCTGTGAGTTTCCACTGATATCGGTTTCACTTGTTGGTTTCCACCCCATCTTTCCTTAAGTTTCGCCAGCAATACTGGACAATCTTCAATAACATGTTCAAATGAGTTTCAGTAGCTGCAAGTGGTACAAGGGTTCTGACAGTCCCTTGCCAAGTGACCTGGATGGGTGTAGTTATTACAAATTATTTGACCTCAACCTCAACCCATGCCTCCTCCTCATCCTCTTCCTTTGAATCCACCACAAGGGTTGAATTTTCCTCTTCCTGGAGAATTAAACTGTGTATCATTTCCCTCCTACTACATTTCTCCTTGAATCCTATATGTATTTCTTGACTTTTCATGCAAGAGGTCATAAAAATTATAGTCCTTCTCATCATGCCCCACAAATTTACAAAATGTGCAGTAAATATTGGTAGGTGTCTAGACATATTTTTTCATGTAATAACATTCACCAGGACAATGTCTATTTCTACATACCTCGCAGCAGGGTAGAGTAACCTGATTCAAAGGGATTAGAGCTCCAGAGGCCAACTACTCATTAAATAGGGGAAAATGATCCTTATCATGGCCCTCCGACTTACATCGGATACACCGGATCTCTTCTCTTTTATCTTTCCCCTTTTCTTTCTTCATATCTTTGACTTGTAGAGATAAGCTAGTTAGCTGACTCAAAATTTGACTCATACCTGAGTTGGATTCTCCCATAGGGGATGATTCTAGTTTCATGGAGATCTCCAGTGCCTCAGCCTGTGAAGTGATCTTCTGTTGCATCAAAGGAACTCTGATGTGTGGTAAGAGGGAAGAAATGAACCATTCCTTATTCTGCTTGTCTGGAATATGAAAACTCAATTGGCCTATCAAGGTCTTAAACCTCTTATCAAACTCCCAAACAGGTTTAACTACTCTTTGCTTGATTTCTTTGAGTTAAGTAATGCACTACGACTTCGACTTGGGTTTATTTAGTTTTTCACTCAACACATTCTTGATATCGTTCATCATTTTAGGTTTTGCAACTCCTATAACAAACTTCATGTACAAGTTCAGTGTGCAGTCTCTCAAGGCAATACTAAATTGATCTCTCTTAATAGATTTGTCATTGACTTTCTTGATACTCCATACAGCTTCACATAAGAACTAGTGATGATCATGATATTTAGATCCATCTCCTCTAAATATAGGTAGCCTCATTTCATCTACCATAGATCTACCTAGGTTTCTTGACTGAGTATGTACTGAACTGTTGGTAACAGTGCTCTGATAACTCTGCCTACTATGGTTACTCAATGTTGCTAAAACAACAGGAGGAGTAGTAGTACTTAAATTGATGGTAGGCACAGTCCCTGAAGTTCCTGATTCTTCTTGGCGAGGTTATTCAGTATTCCCTTCCTCTGTCCTAGCGGATTCTAAATATTCCTCATTCAATAGATATTCTTCTTCCCCACTGTAGAAACCTTCATTCTATTCCAATGGCTTGTGAATATTCTCAAAAAGGTTCACCAAAGGAACCTCTCTGAATGATCTCCCACTACGTGTATGTCCAAACTCTGTGTCGTTTTCACTGTCTGATTTCTTGAACATTATCTTTTCAATCCGACTGATTACTGTATCTTCAAGATGTTCTTCTCATGCAATAACATCTTGATATTTAACTTCAAAAAGTGTAAAAAAATTCCTCTAGGCCCCTTAAAGAAATATCTCTCTGCTTGGCTAAATGTCTCTACTCTTTCAATAGGAAACTTAGTAATGTACCCTCCAAAAGTGTTATCAAACCAATGATCTACTGCTCTTGACATGAAATTATGAACTCTCTTGAACTTCTTGATCAATGCTGACATCCAAACCAAAGGTGGTCTATATATGATCTCAAACTGGGTATCTGCTAATCTAGCTAACCACTCGTATAGCTCCTTATGAACTCCTCCAAAGAAAATCTTGTTTATATCGGTGAAGATATGCCTTCCCAACCAATCCTCTATACTAATTCTAGGGTTCTTGTTCTGAGCTTCGATGAAGTCCTTTTCTTGTTCTTCTATCCACTTCTGAATTTCTATCTTTGATGGAAATCACCTTGACATTCCCTCAATAAGATCTTGGTCCCGACAAAGTAACCATTTGTTGGCATAGGGGAAGACCCAAGGTTCAACTCTTATAGAGCACCAACAATCCCTAACTACTATCCCTTTCAGCAACACCTACGAAGCAGATGCAGTCTTACCTGAAGTAGTAATAGGGGGGTTGTAGCGCATAGGTGTCTACAACCAGAGGAAATGCAAAGTGAATCCAAATCACAACACCAATCAATATAGATATTCTTTACCATGCTTAAGCCTACTTTGCAAGTTATATCTCGGATTAAACACAATAATACAATGATAGTATAACAGATGGAAACTAACACAACATCAATCACATAGAACAACAAGATATATGTGGTTTACCCTATCCCTAAGGCTACGCCCACATAACTATGTTTCTTGATATATTAAATGGAAACATACAGTTCTATCTGCACACTTATCTGCAAATCTCTCTCTCTCTCCTTTTGTTTCTCTCCCCTCCCTGTGCACCCAGCTGTAGGGTTGATCTTCGCACCCAGTTGAAGATCCACAATACAAGAATGCTATCACAATACAATTCTTCTCTTATGCAACAAAAATAATCAATTAACATGAACAACCCTTCCTCACTCCTATAGATCTTTATTTATACATTATATTGACTCTTGGACAACCTTAGATCGAGGCCAAAGTGTCAAAACCCTAAATACAGAAACCCTAGGTCCCATGCAATCCGTATCTTAAGGGCTTCACCAGCCTGTTCTTCCTTCTTTTCTGCAAGGTTCTACAAAGCATCCATTGGTTGCTTTTTCCACTTGCTAAGTTGTCCAAGATCTATATTCTTTGTTGATATGTCTTCCTTGATATTCTCTTTCAACAGATAGCTTTCGCTTACTTCGCTCCTTCTTTGCTTCTTCTTTGCCCACTTTGACCCATTCTCAGTTAATGTGTCTTCCGCGCAGTTCATGCTTCGCTCCTCTTCCTTAATATTCAATTCCTTCCATAACCAAGGGCCAACAATTGTACCATATTGGCTCCAAGTTGTTAGGAATGGATACATGATCCAAAAATTTCACATTTGATACAACAATTGAAGGCCAATTCTCTCATTTCCCCAGGGTACTCTTGGCACAATGACGATATTCAATACAAAGTCTGTTTGTATTTAAGTAAATAGTCAAAACTTGAATCCATGGTACTTTTTGATCTTCATGCTACACCCACCCCTGGGCACTCAAGGTTTACCAAAACCTATGACTAGGTCAAACATTCTTTTTTTCTGGGATGGTATGAAACAAGATGTTCACAATTTTGTGGCATAATGTGATATTTGTCAACACAACAAGGGAGAAACTAATCCATATGGATATCGGTGGCCTCCCACCTATTCCAACTGGCATGTTTTGGCAGTTTTCCAGTTTGGCAGTTTTTTGCTAGTTTTTAGGTCCCTGACTTCTGAGGTCGTTTTGAGGCCCTAAACAACATTTTTATGGCTCACCACAATTAGGATGTTGACGAAGTTATAGTATGATGGAAACACGTGTATTCCTTGAATAGACCTTTTCAACGGGCCATCGTGCACCTAAAACATAGATCGTATTGAAAAATTATGACCCTGGGAAGTTGATGTACTCACTTACCCAAACGGGGCCCACATGAATTTTGGTGCTTCAAGTCCTAGGGTTGGGTTTTTGGATATGTAGGGTTTTTTACATTCCTGTTTATTGTAAAAAGGCCTTGAGAGCCTCATTTTAATATTCTTCTTGCGAATGAGCACAACCATCACATCTCTTCTCATAGATAAGCCGCCACCATTCTAGCAAGCTTGTTTTCCACTACATTTTATAGTTTCAGTTTATTTCCTTATTGAATAGAAACCAGTTTTACTTTATATCTGTCATTATTTGCTAAGAATATTTTGATAATAATATGTATTCATTTCATTCTACTCATAAAATCAGGATCAGTGGTATCATAGCAGGCTTCTCCTTGTCATTCTTAATGTATGTCCCCAACAAGGTCAGGGTACAAAGAATTGGGTCTCAAGCTTGTTTCTCTTGAGGAAAAAATATCTCGCATGCCCAAGCGACCTCTCATGGAGGGAGAAAATAAATACATCTAGACAGGAGACCCCTTCAAAATGTTTCTCAAGGAATTTCTCATGCAACATAGAAATGAGATGATGGATAGTTTTGCGTAAATACTTCAACGACTACCAACATGTGATGCATCTTCCTCAAACGGAGGCATATCCCCCTTCAAGGTACAAATCAACTTCGATATTCCTATATTTTAAGGTTATATAGACACATATGTTGTATACAAATGGTTGAATATGCTAGAAGGGTATTTCTTTGTCCATAACTTCTCGAATAGAGAAAAAATACTTTTGTGCTCCTCAAAGTCGTTCCCCATGTCAAATATTGGTGGGAAACTTTATGTGAGTATAAGGAAACAAAGGAACCCTCATTATTTACAGTCGCAGTTACCTAGGAGTCCTTCAGGGATTCTATTAAGGAACAATACTACCCTGTTGGAAGTTATGATGACCTATACACAAAATGGACCACACTGTGGTAGGAAAGAGACCAAGCAGTGACCGAGTTCACAAATATCTTCCATACCTTGCGCACCAATATAGGTATCAAAGATTATGAGTGAAATATGGTGCTCAAGTATTGTGGCAGTATGCATAGATACATCTAGGCTGAAATGGAGTTTCTTGACATCTCATCCTTAGGCGCATCCTACCGATATGTCGTCAAAATTGAGCAGAAGCTCAAACAAAATATGTGGTAAATTGTTCCTGGAAACCCCTCATAGCAAAATCCAGGAAAGGGTATCCCCAACCTGCAGAAAAAAGGGCAAAGTAAATACAGACCACCTTAGGAAAACCAGTCCAGGCTACAAGTAAAGGACACCAGAAAGACAAAGAAAGATATCGGGAAGTGGTGTGACTTCCATAAGATCCCCTGGCATAACACTGTTGATTGCTACTCAAAGTAGTCATTGATGGATGAGGTGAAAGCCTTTGAATCATATGGGGGTTCCGAATCTAAGTAAAAAATAGAAAGGGGGATGTAGATCATTGATGCAGAACCCAATGCTACTGTTGCTACCACTAAGCTCTAGCCCAGTGAACCAGATGAGCCAGAGGAAGGAGAGTTCCTTTTTCATTCATGGATGTGGGTGAAGGGTACCTCGTTGCACTTCATTTTTGATAAAGGTAGCCAAAGGAACCTCATCTCAATAAAGGTTTTCAAGCAACTCACCCTGCCGACAATTCCACACTTGTATCCCTACACCATCGGATGGCTCCCCCAAGGAAGCGACAACCACGTCAACCAACAATGTCGCTTGTCATACAACATCAATCCCCTTAAATATGAGGTATTGTGTGAAGTTTCCCCTCTCGAAGTTTGTAATGTTATTTTGGGCCAACCATATTTATGGAAATTCCATGTTGTATATGAGTCTAGGCCTCGCAGTGTTATTATTACTTTGAACAAGAAATTGTATAGGATACCTAAGGGAGTCTCACCTAGTTCTATTTCCTTGATATCTTCTAAACAATCCAAGAAGGTCATCTATCAGATGGGGAAGTTTGTCTTCTTTGTTATTTTCTCTTAGAATGAGTGAATGATTACAGACACATCCAATATCTTTGTGGCCGACCTCTCCACATAGCAGAATCAAGTGGATAAGGTCATGGAAGAATAATTGGATATCTTCTCCTCACCTACCAGAGTACCTCTGCACTATCAGGTAAAGCACCCCATTGATTAGACCTCCAACACATCACTTCCCAATGGGCTAGTATATCGTCGCTCTCTATTAGAGAATGAGGAGATCGAGCAGAAGATCCAAGAACTGCTCCACAAGTGGCACATCTTTCCCATCTCATCACCTTGCAAGAGCCCAATCGTGATGGTACATAAGAAATATGGAACCTGGTGAATCTGCATTGATTACCAGGCCCTAAATAAAATTACAATAAGAAACCGATACCTGATTCCCTGAATCGACAACCTCCTTGATCAACTCACGGGGACAAAATACTCTGGTAAGATTGATCTGAAGTATGGCTACCAACAATATCAATAGAACAGACATATGTATGGAAGAATACCTTCAAGTCAGAGGAAGGTATTTTTGAATGGTTGGTAATTCCCTTTAGTTTGAAAAATGCTCCAACCACTTTCATGAGGATGATGGACGATATCCTGTGACCATTCACCAATACTTTTGTAGTGGTGTATCTGGATGACATTCTCATTTACAACAAGACTTGGGCAAAACACTTGCAACATATTCAATGGGTTCTGCACATCCTGCGACAACACAAACTATACGCCAACTTGGAAAAATGATCCTTCGGCATGGACAAGGTCCATTACTTGGCCTACATCATTGATCAGTATGGTGTACATGTGGATCCATCCAAGATCCAAGTCATCCATGACTGGCCATCCCCAACCACACTCACTGAACTTCAAATCTTTTTCGGCCTTGTTAATTTCTACCGCATGTTCATGTTGGGATTTTCCCATATTGCATGGGCCCTTAGCCAAGTAACCAGGGGTTGTGGTAAGGCAAAACTTGTGTGGTGTTGGTTCCAAAAATAAGCGTTCGATGATTTGAAGCAACGCATGTGATCAACCCCAATACTTTTACTACCATACCTGCAACGACCCTTTGAGATCGAGACATATGCTTCAAACTATGTTGTGGGTGCCGTATTCACTCAACATGGAATCCCCATGGCCTATCATAGTGATACACTATCAGATTATGTATGTAAGTACCCTACTTACGAAAAATAAATGTACTCCATTGTGCAAGCCTGCCGCCAGTGGAGACATTACATTCTTGGGAAGGAGATAGTCATCCAAAATAATCATAATCCACTACAGTTCATGAAGACAAAAGGCAAATTGCAGAATGACTGCCATCAGAAGTGGTCCACATACTTGCAACAATTCCACCTCAACATCAATTATAAAACAGGAAGCACCAACCATGTTGTTGATTTCTTCAGCAGAGCTCCAGTCACGACACTCACCACGATGCTATACTCTAGCATCCATGAGACCTCTGGATCTCCCCAACTCTATGAGACAGACTCAAAATTCACCACCACCTACCAAATGTTGGGCGCAAAAGAAGTTTTCACTAATTTCCATCTTCAGGATGGGATATTGTGTTGTATAGGCCATATCTGTGTCCCATCAAGTGAGCGAGCGAAGCTGATCTGGGAAGCCCACTACAGTCGGTTGGCAGGACACTTTGGTGTCAAAACTATAGTGGCAATGCTGCAAAAACATTTCTACTGGCTGAAACTTTGACAGGAGGTCAACAAGTATACCAGGTCTTACACTGCCTACACTATTTCCAAACTGACCACTAAGAAACAGGGCTTGTACACCCCTCTTCTTACTCCTAACAGGCCATGAGAATCCATCTCAATGGACTACATGTCAGGCCTCCCATCCACCAAGCAAGGAAATGACTGTGTTTTTGTGGTTTTTGATCGCTTTTCTAAGATGTCGATTCTGGCCTCCTACAAGAAGATCATCACAACATAGGCCACTTCCAAGATATTCTTTGAAAGAGTCTAGGTACATTTTGGAATCCCACAAACCATTGTCTTGTTCAAGAAAATAAATTTCTTATCACATTCTGGTCGAGCCTTTGGTCACTGCTGGACACCAAGCTCACCAAATACATAGCCCTCCACCCCCAGATAGATGGCCAAACCAAGGTCGTAAATCAAATGACCGTGCATATCCTGTGCATGTATAATTCCAAGCACCCTCGCACATGGGATGAGAGTCTTACCTATTTCCATCATAGCTACAACCGAGTCCTGCATAGCTCAACCGACCATAGTCCCATAGATGTTGCACTACCCCTTGCGGTCACCTTGGCTGACTCATATCCTCCTCCAACTGAAGCTGACAAAGCCACCTGGTTCATTGAGTGGATGCATCACATCCACCAATAGGTTTAGGATATCCTACAAAAGTCCAATGACAAGTACAAGCAGTGCCATGATCAACATTGAGTGCCACATAATTTCCAGGTGTGCGATAAAGTTTGGTTGCATTTGCAGAAATAACCCCTTACAGGACCCCATCAGAAGCTTCACCCACTCTATTTTGGGTCGTACACCATCACCAAGGTTATGGGTGATAATTTGTTTGAGCTCAACATTCCTCCTTTCCTTGGCTTGCACCTAGTGTTCAACGTGGATCTCCTTTGACCTTATTTCCCACCATTATTGGACACCTCAGAGATAGAAGAATAGATAACACCAATAGAGCTCAACCTTGACTTCATACGAGAGGCATCCAATGATCAGATTTTTAAAAAATAGTTCAAGAGCACTCGCCAGCAAAGGATCCATCTTTATCAAGTTCTCAAAGTAGGGCAGCTCCTGCACCAAGGCAAGTGGCTCACTCAGGGCCAAATTCAGTAGAAATTTTCTCATCTAATGGGGGAAATCAATGCAATGGAGACCATTTATTCCTAATGGGGGAGGATTGATCTAGATGGATATCAGTGGCCTCTCACCTATTCCAACTGGCTCATTTTGGCATTTTTTCAGTTTGGCAGTTTTTTCCTAGTTTTCGGGTCCCTGACTTCCAGGGCCGTTTTGAGGCCTTAAACAATGTTTTTAGGGATCTCCATAGTTAGAATGTATATAGATTTATAATTTTATGGAAACATGTGTAGTCCTCATATATACCTTTCAAACAGGCTATTTTTCACCTAAAACGAAGATTGTATGCAGAAGTTACGCCCCTGGGAAGTTGATGTACTAACTTACCCAAACGGGGCCCACATGACTTTTGGTGCTTCGTCTCCTAGGGTTAGGTTTTTGGATGTATAGGGTTTTTTACATTCCTTTTTATTGTAAAAATTCCTTCAGAGACTCATTGTAATCATCTTCTTGTGAATGAGAGAATCCATCACATCTCTTCTCAGAGATAAGCCATGACCATTCCAGAAAGATTGTTTTCCGTTGCATTTTACAATTTCAACTTATTTCCTTATTGAATAGAAACCAGTTTTACTATATAGTTGTCATTATTTGTTAAGAATATTTTCATAATAATCCGTATTCATTTAATTCTTCTCATAAAATCCAAATCAGAAACAATCAAATCTCTTGTCACACTACAACCATTTCCGTTTCCACTGGCTATTTGGAGGGATATCTCTATGGATTTTATTGTAGGCTTACCTAAATCAGAAATTAAATCAGTCATCATAGTGGTAGTTGATCGTCTTTCCAATTATTCTCATTTATATGCTCTTCAAAACCCATTTACAGTCTCCATTGTGGCTCAACTTTTCATGGATTAGGTCTTCAAGCTTCATGGCATGCCTCATTCTATTGTTTCTGATTGTGACCCCACTTTCACCAGCAATTTTTGTCAAGAACTGTTCAAGATAAAAGGAACCCAATTTCATCTCAGAACAACTTATCATCCCCAGACTGATGGTCAAACTGAATTTGTCAACAAGTTTTTGGAAACATATTTGAGGTGTTTTGCATTGGAATGACAAAATCATTGGGGTCAATGGTTACCACTAGCTGAATGGTGGTAAGAACTTCTTACCACAAAGCTACCCACATGACTCCTTTTGAAGCAGTATATGGATGAAATCCACCTTCTCTTATCTCATACTTTCCAGGTGTCTCGAAGGTCCAGACGATTGACCAAATACTTACAGTTCGAGAGGTTATTCTCTGTACACTCAAAGAGAATTTGATCATGCCCCAAAATCAAATGAAGAAACAAGTAGATCAAGGTCGTTCTGAACATCAATTTTTCGAAGGAGATCAGGTGTTTGTTCAATTGCAACCTTATAAGAAAAATTCCCTCAAGGATGACCATTGTCATAAAATGACACCCAAATGTTATAATTCTTATACCGTTCTCAAGCATGTGGGATAGGTGGCCTATCAGTTAGCTTTTCCCAGTCATTCTAAGCTCCATCCTCTTTTTCATGTTTCATGCTTAAAGAAGGTGATTGGAACTAAGTTCCAAACTCAAACCAACCTTCTCAAGTTGGATTAAGAAGGCTCCATTTGGATACAACCACAAGTAGTTTTGGACAAGTGTGAGCGTCATTTGCGTCAATGCACTATCAAGGAAGTGTTAGTCCAGTGGAAAGATACAACTACAACATATGCCACTTGGGAACCAACTACCATTGTGTAGCAATTTCCTCATGTCAAGCCTTGAGGACAAGGTTGTTTTTGAGGGGGAGGAAATGTTAGATACCTAACCCCTCACATAGGTAGAATAATATATTTCCATGTAATAAAGGCCAATATTAATAAGGCCTAACAATAAGGAAGAATAAGTCAAATGTAAGAAGGCCTAATAGAAGCTTCCTCTTCTAGAAGGATCTTCCTCTAGATTGTTCTTTTGGATAGACATATTTAGTATAAACAAGAGTAGAGGGTATGAAAAGTTATGTCTTGGATATTATTGTAATAGAGCTCTTCTCTGTTGGAGGTTCCCCCCTCAAAGAGACAAG
>ML859904.1:24393-35874 GCA_009831015.1 Picea engelmannii
TCAAAGGGTTTTCTCAACTGTGCACACCCTTGACTGACCTGACCAAAAAGGGGTTCTTCAAATGGAATGATGAGTCCCAAGTCACGATGGAGAAAATGAAAGAGGTCATGAGCACCTGCCCAGTTCTAGCTCTTCCTGATTTCGGCATACCCTTCACTTTGGAGTGTGATTCCTCAGGGGAAGGTATAGGGGCTGTGTTGATGCAGAAAAGGCACCCCCTTGCCTATGAAAGCTGAAAACTCAGGGGTCCTGAACTACTTTGCAACATTTACGACAAAGAAATGTTGGCTATCATGCATGCACTAGCCAAATTCAGGCAATATTTGGTAGGTGCAAGGTTTGTGGTCAAATCAGACCATAATAGTCTTAAATATCTATTGGAGCAGAAGGATTTGAATGAAAGACAACAAAAATGGGTAAGCAAAATACAAGCCTACGACTTTGACATTGAATTCGTCAAAGGAAAGAACAACGCAGTGGTCGATGCATTATCCAGAAGGCCATCCATTTTTTCCATGTCCGGTATGTCAATCGACTGGAAGGAACACTTGATAGTGGAATATGCAAAGGATCAGTTCACTTGTCAATTGTTGGATGGGAAAATACAAGATGACAACTTCAGGGTCATAAATGGCCTCATCTATTACAAAGGTCGGATCTTTTTAGTTCCTGGATCAGCTCTTAAAGCTAAGATCCTGCATGCATGTCATACTCACCAGTAGCAGGGAATCAGGGCATCAGTAAGACATACAGGCAGGTGAGAGAGAGGTTTGCATGGAAATGCCTCAAGGAAGATGTGATGAAGCATGTCAAAGAATGCACTACATGCCAAGAAAACAAGGATGAGCACACACACCCTGCAAGACTGTTGCAGCCCCTACGTATTCCAGAGCACAAGTGGGAAAGTATATCCATGGATTTCATCACCGGGTTGCCCAGAGCATAGGGGAAATATTGCATTTTCATGGTGGTAGACAGGTTGACGAAGTTTGCACACTTTTTTCCCATAGCCACAAACTTCAATGCAGCACAGGTGGTCGAATTATTTTTCAGAGAGGTGTTCAGACTACATGGCCTACCCAAAACCATCATCAGTGACAGGGACAGTAGATTCATGAGTACGTTTTGGTAGGAGTTTCTTAGATTAGTGGGTATGGCATTGACTTATAGTACTATCTATCACCCTCAGACGGATGGTCAGACTGAGATAGTCAACAAATGGGTGGAAGGTTACCTCAGAAACTACATAGGAGGACAACAGAAAGCATTGGTCAAATGGTTACATTTGGGAGAATATTTCTACAACACCACCCAACATATGTCCATTGGCATGTCACCCTTCAGAGCTTTATATATCTATGATCCTTTATCATTTGTGGAGATTTCATTTGGTGACAGCAGGGATCCGATGGTACAGGATTGGATACAGCAGAGCCAAGACATTCTCAGGGAATTGAAGGATCATTTACAGAGGGCACAAAACCAGCAAAAGGTCCAAGAAGACAAGCACAGAGTTGATCGTACCTTTGAGGTTGGTGATTTAGTCTATTTGAGGTTGCAACCATACAGGCAAGCCTCCATTAAAAGAAGCGGAGTGGAGAAACTGCAGTCGCGTTTCTTTGGACCTTACAGAGTTAACAGGAGGATAGGGGAAGTAGCTTATGAGTTGGAGCTTCCACAGGGGAGAAAAATTCACAACGTCTTCCATGTCTCATGCCTTAAGAAAGCCCTCAGTCAACATGTCAGGCCTATTGAGGCATTACCTCCCATGGATGATGAGGGACAACTTGTTTTGATTCCAGAGGTGTTAGAAGTCCGAGAGAAGAGGCTCTGAAACCGAAGCATCAAGGAGTATCTGATCAGGTGGAAGGATTTACCCATTGAGGATGCCACTTGGGAGCAGGAGCACGTGGTTAGAGAAACAGGTTTGGAATTGCTTGAGGACAAGCAATTTCAAGCAGGGGAGATTGTAATGTCCCCCACCTCTTAGAGAGGTGATGAGGAGACTCAGTGGCCTAGGCACCCCCACTAGGTCATAGTCTCACACTGAAGGGGGGAAAGTCAAGAAGTTAAAAGTTATATTTTTAAGTTGACTTAAGAAAGGAAAAGGATAAAGGAGTAAAAGATAGCTCAACAGAAGAATAGAAGATTAAACCTGGGAGTTAACCTAACTCAACAGAGAATTAGAAGGAAAAGTATAAGTAAGAGGCTGGGGCACACCTATTACTCATTCTGGTTTTGGATTAGCAGTTCCTATTGCTCTTGAGCATTCAGTTTGGGGGTTTTGTTGTACAAACCCTTGTGAGCAACTCAATGGTGAAATATCCACTCACCTTGTTCCACAGCTTGGTCTCAGGGATGAAAGACTCCTCCACACCATTCTAGTCTCATCCCATCTCCATCTATCACTTCAGAGGTGGAAATTCGTACTGTTCTTGTGTTTCCAGCAAGGGCGCACCATCATCTAGAGGGAGGTTCGATCCAGCTTATCCTGAGGGCCTGGGGCCACTCCGACAGTTGGGTTTTGTTTGCAGGGGTAGGACCATCAGTTTGAGGGATTTTCTGGAGGGTTATCATCATTCTACATTTGTCTGCAGATTGGGACGTCTTGGAGCCATAGGGGATGTCTTGTAATTCAGTAAAACTCAGATCTAGGGAGATCTGCTTGAGATCTGAGTCCGAAACTTCTCCCACGGGATTCTCATAGCCCGATCTATATTCTTGGAGAGTTTCATAGCATTTGGAGGCCTCCTTCATCAGGGTCGAACTAGCTAGGGTTTCAGTCATCCAGTGGGGCACCCCATTCAGTGGGAAATTCAGATCTACGGGGTTTGAGAGTGGATTTGGGAATTTGGACATCTGGGTTGTCCTTGCAGTTTCCCGATCTATCATTTGGCATATTTCTCGGGATGATTGGACACTTTTGGTAGTAGGGTAGAATTATTGAGGGCTTCAACGTTCTAGTAGGATGTGGCACTTTCCAGCTTGGAGGTCGAGCATTAGTACGGCTCATATCTGCTTGATTCAATCTTCATTGTATATCCAGCCTTTGGAGGCTTATTTTGTATTGTCGAGAGCATTTTGTAGTAGCTCATATCTATTTCTTTACGACCATCTGAGGTTTATGCCAGATCGACCATCTATTGTATTGATCTTACATTGCTCATAATAAAAAGGTCTGATCTTTTCTTGTGCTTCTACATCTTGAATATATTGTGATCTCCACGTGTTGATGAATATTGTATGCACTTAATAACTCAATAAATTAGTAGTAGTTAGTGATTCCAAGAAAGAATTTTGCTTGGGATCATTACACCAACCATGTGCATCTACCGATATGCCAACCATGTGCATCTACCCATATGTCAACCATGTGCATCTACCAATATGCCAACCATGTGCATCTACCAATTTTCCAAACATGTGCATCTATCGATATGCCAACCATGTGCATCTACCAATATGCCAACCATGTTTCATATCACTCATGATATGTCTCCATCATGAACCAAGTGCCACAATCATGTATCTTAAACAAATACCAATTGTTGTGTTGATCAAGTAGTACCAATGGTGTAGTATCATCAAGCATATGCCATCTATGAGTGTACCAAACATGTATCAATTATATATCAAGCTATGAATCATCAATGATGTACAACATGATCACCTCATCAACTCACCAACCACATGTCCCAATGTGTAGCCCATCCATATGTTAAATTCACGCATCAAGCTTTCCAACAAGTAAGCTTCCAATACATCATCAAGATATATCACATAACCAAGGTGTCATAACTTCATTGTCATAACCAGCATTGTTCTTCAACAGAAAATGCATCAATCCATATTCATGGGTTAGTGCCATGCACCCAAGATTTTGTTTTACATCATCACCTTACATAATCCAATACAGAATCATGAAAACCTGCATCAAACAATGTCAGAACCTGCAATAAACCATGTCAGAACCCTACATCACAAAGTTATACCATCACATCAAACTGCAATCCCTGTGCATAGCCCTTTTCCTTAGGCTTCACCACATATATGTGGCCTGCTACACAGACAGCTCGCATATGTACGTGGCCTATACAAGGTCAGCCTGCGTATGTACGTGATTTATACCACTGTCACCCGCGTATGCCTCAGTACATGACATTTTTGAACTTCCCTTCAGTCTTTCATTATGTCTTGGATTCTCTGTCTTCTTTGCCCACTTCTGTAGATGTCCCTGCTCCTAAGAACTTGAGCTCTGAGCATCCATATTTTCAAATATGTCTCCCTTCCTTAGTTCATTCCTTCTTCTACCCATGCTATGTGAAGTCCTCATCATGGACTTTCTTCTTGTGTTCCAACACTCCTGGGATTTGTGGCCAAATCCACTACAGCTGTAGCATCTCATTGTGTTACTGATCTGGATTTTATGAGAAGAACGAAATGACTACAGATTATTACCAGATGCTTAACATAGAATAACAGAGATACAGTAAAACTGGTTTTCTATTCAATAAGGAAATAAGATGAAACTGTAAAATGCAGCTGAAAACAAGCTTGTTGGAATGGTGGCAGCTTATCTTTGAGAAGAGATGTGACGGCTATGCTCATTCACAAGAAGATGATTAAAATGAGGCTCTCAAGGCCTTTTTACAATAAATAGGAGTTTCAAAAACCCTAAACATCCAAAAATCTAACCCTTGGAGATGAAGCGCCACAAGTCATGTGGGCCCCATTTGGGTAAATCAATACATCAACTTCCCGGGGTCGTAACTTTTGCATACGATCTTCGTTTTAGGTGTATGATAGCCCATTGGAAATATCTATCCAAGGACTACAACAGTTGCAAAAAAATTCATGATGAAATTTTGCAACCGCAACATACCCCAAAAAACGTCATTTAGGGCCTCAAAACGGCTCCGGAAGTTCAGGACCCAAAAAACTGCTAAAAATAGTAAATTATCAAAATTGATAGAAACTTGTTTTGAGACAGCTGGAAAAGGTGGGTGGCCATCGATATCCACCTGGATCAATCCTCCATCCTTAGGAAGCAATGGTCTCCATTGTGTTGAGTTCCCCCATCAGATGAGGAAATTTTTGCTAAATTTGGCCCCGGGTGAGCCACTTGCCTTGGTGTAGGAGTTGCCCTGCTTTGATGAATCAATAAAGCTAGATCATTTGTTGTCAAGTGCCCTTGATCTTTGTATCCACAATCTAATCACTAGATTCCTATTGTATGTAGTCGGGGTTGAGCTCTGTTGGTGTCAGTTGTTCTGCTACGTCTGAGGTGTCCAATAATGGTGGGAAATAAGGCCAAAGGAGGTCCACGTTGAACATTGGGTGCAGGCCAAGGAAAGAAGGAATGTTGAGCACAAGCGCATTATCCCCCATAGCCTTGGTGATGGTGTATGGCCCATAATAGAGTGGGCGAAGCATTCGATGGGATCCTGTAAGGCATTCTTTCTGCAAGTGCAACCAAACTTTGTCGCTCACCTAAAACTTATGTGGAACTCGATGTTGATCATGGCACTACTTGTACTTGTCATTGGACTTCTGTAGGATATCATGAACCTGTTGGCAGATGTGTTGGATCCTCTCAATGAATCGGGTGGCTTTGTCAGCCTTAGTTAGAGCAGGAGAGGAGTTGGTCGAGGTGACCGCAAGGGAAAGTGAAACATCTATGGGACCCAATGGTTGGAATCCCAACCCCACCTGAAAGGGGTTGTGGTCAGTTGAGCTATGCAGGGCTCATTTGTAGCTATGCTAGACATAGGGAAGACTCTCATCCCATGTGCGGGGGTGCTTGGAATTATACATGCACAGGATATGCACGATCATTCGATTTACGACCTCGGTTTGGCCACCTGTCTGGGGGAGGAAGGTGGTGGATTTGGTGATCTTGGTGTTCAACAGTGACCAGAGGCTCGACCAGAATGTGCTGAGAAATTGACTGTCCTGATATGAGACAATTCTTTGTGGGATTCCAAAATGTACCCTGTTATATCCTCAAATAACACAGTAAATCTTGTCTATTTAGGTGATAGGTAGTCATTAATAATGCCTTTCTAATATTCTTAAAGGTTTGTCTTTAAGAGATGGAGTTTATAATAAAGTCTCAAAAATCTCTAGTTCGGGGTTTTTATTAAAACATGGGTTTCGATAGCTAAGTGTCCCTACGAAAAGCTACTTTATCTACCAAAAGCCTTAGATTTTGGTAGCTAAAACCCAAAAGTCGAAGTTGTGTTAACTACCGAAAGTGCCAAAGCTAAAAAGCAGCTAACTGTTTCATCACGCGCCCGAATAAATGGAATAAAATATGTGTTATATTTGCAACTGGTCAAAGTCTTTAACACGCCAATTCATCAGGTCAAACAGAGCCACATCTAAGCCATGAGTTATGTAAATCAAAGCGTCATCCTAGCATGCACTACGGTTCATCAATACGCTGAGAGTGGTGGCGTTTGTAAATGACTATTTCATCCACACATATCGGGATTATGTGATATGTCCTGTAAGAAAATGAAGACAACAGACAGTCGCCAGATCGTGAGCAAGACATGCAGGATCCAAACGTATCCACTGAGATTCCAGGAGCAAGGCATTATTGAAGAGATCGAGGTCTTTCACCGAAATCAGAGCTTCCAGTACATCAAGCATGTCGATTTTTGGAAGAGTTTGATTTTGCAGACAAAGAATGTGTGGGCAACAAATTAGGTTGAATGATCGAGGTTCTCGATTTGTTTTTCATGAAGGACTAGGATTCATGAAATAAAATCCGAGTCATTTCTATTCTCATGCAAATTTATTCACTACAGATCCATTTTTCGAAAGTTACATCTTCATTTGCTTATGAGACAATTGTTTGTGGGATTCCAAAATGTACCCAGACTCATTCAAAGAAGAGCTTGGCAGTGGATTCTGTTGTGATGCTCTTCTTGCAAGCAACCAGAATCGCCATCTTAGAAAAGTGATCGACAACCACAAAAACACAGTCATTTCCCCACTTGGTGGACGAGAGGCCTGACATGTAGTCCATTGAGATGGATTCCCATGGTCTATCAGGAGTAGGAAGAGGGGTGTACAAGCCCTGTCTCTTAGTGGTTGGTTTGGAAATAGTGTAGGTAGTGCAAGACCTGATATACTTGCTGACCTCCTGTCGAAGTTTCGGCCAGTAGAAATGTTTTTGTAGCATCACCACTATCTTTTCAACACTGAAGTGTCCTACCACCCGGCTGTAGTGGGCTTCCCATATCAGCTTCACTCGCTCACTTGAGGGAACACATATATGGCCCAAATGACACAACAACCCATCCTGAAGATGGAAATTATCAACAAATGCCTTTGCACCCAACATTTGGTAGGTGGTGGTGAAGTCTGGGTCTGTCTCATAGAGTTGGCGCCATCCATAGATCGCATGGTTGCATGAGTATAGCACTATGGTGAGTGTCGCGACTGGTGGTCTATTGAGGAAATCAATGACGCAGTTGGTGCTTCATGTTTTATACTGCAATTGCTGCAAGTATGTGGACCACTTTTGATGGTGGTCATTCTGCAATTTTCCTTGTGTCTACATGAACTACATAGGCTTATGATCAGTGTGGATGATTGTCTCCCTCCCAAGAATGTAATGTCTCCACTAGCGGCAGGCTTGCACAATGGAGTACATTTCTTTGTCGTAAGTAGGGTACTTACGGACATCATCTGATAGTGTCGCACTATGATAGGCCACAGGGTGGTCGTGCTGCATGAGAACGGCACCCACAACATAGTCTAAAGCATCAGTCTCAATCTCAAAGGACTATTGCAGGTCTAGTAGTTAAAGTACTGGGGTTGAGCACAAGCGCTGCTTCAAATCATCGAAGGCTTGTTGTGGGTTCCGGCCCCATGCAAATTTTTCCTTATCACCACCCTGGTTATTTGGATGAGGGCCCATGAAATATGGGAGAATCCCAACATAAACCTACGGTAGAAATTGGCAAGGCCCAAGAAGCTCTGAATCTTAGTGAATGTGGTTGGGGCTAGCCAGTCACGGATGACTTGGATATTCGCTAGATCCACATGTATTCCATGTTGATCAATGGTGTAGACTAGGTAATGGACCCTGTCCATGCCGAAGGAGAATTTTTCCAAGTTGGCGTATAGCTTGTGCTGCCGCAGGGTGTGCAGAACCTGCTGAATATGCTGCAAGTGTTTAGCCCAAGTCTTGTTGTAAATGAGAATGTCATCAAGATACACCACTACAAAATTATTGGTGAATGGTTGTAGGATATCATCCATCATCCTCATGAAAGTGGCTGGAGCATTTGTCAGACCAAAGGGCATGACCAACCATTCAAAAAAGCCTTCCTTTTACTTGAAGGAGGTCTTCCATACATCTGTCTATTCTATCGGGACCTGGTGGTAGCCAGACTTTAGATCAATCTTACTGAAGTATTTTCCCCCCATGAGTTGATCAAGGAGGTCGTCAATTCGGGGAATCGGGTACTGGTTTCTGACTGTGATTTTATTCAAAGCCCGATAATCAATGCAAAATCGCCAGGTTCCATCTTTCTTCTGTACCAGCATGATTGGGTTCCCACAAGGTGATGATCTAGGATGGATGTGCCCCTTGTGGATTAATTCTTGTATCTGTCACTTGATCTCCTCATTCTCTAACAGAGAGCGATGATAGACTGGCCCATTGGGAAACGGTGTGCCAAGGGTTAGATTGACGGGGTGCTTGACATGGCAGTGTAGAGGTACCCCGGTAGGTGAGGAGAATATATCCAAGTATTCTTCCACGAACTTATCTACTTGCTTCTACTGTGTGGAGAGGTCGGTTGCAGAGACCCTAGATGTGGCTGTGATTTTTCTCTCATTCTGAGAGTGAATCACGAAGAAGACAAACTTCCCCGTCTGAGAGATGACCTTCCTACATTGCTTAACAGAGATCAAGGAAATAGCACTAGGTGGGACAGCCTTGGGTATCCTGTACAATTTCCTGTTCAAATTAATAATAACACTACGAGGCCTAGACTCATATACAGCATGACGTTTCCATAAATAAGGTTGGTGAAAAATAACATCACAAACTTCGAGAGGAGAAACATCACACAATATCTCGTCTTTGAAGGGCTTGATGATGTATGACAGTCGACACTATTGGCTAACGTGGAGATTGCTTCCTTGGTGGAGCCATCCAATGGTGTAGGGTTGTGGGTCTAGCGTTGTCGGCAGGGCCAGCCGCTTGATGACCTCTGCTGAGATGAGGTTCTTCTGGCTACCACTATCAACAATGAAGTGCAGTGGGGTGCCTTTTACCCACATCTGTGAATGGAAGAGGCACTCTCCTTCTTCTGACTCATCTAGTTCACCATGCTGGAGCTTGGTGGTAGCAACGGTGGCACTGGGTTCCACGTCAATAATCCATCTTCCCCTTTCTAGTTCTGAATCAGAGTCAGAACCCGCATCTGATTCAGAGGATTTCACTTCGGCCACCAGCATCTGCTTTGAGTGACAGTCAGCAGTGTTATGCCAAGGGATCTTATGGAAGTCGCACCACTTCCTGGTATCTTTCTTTGTCTTTTCGGTGTCCTTCTTTGCTTGCAGCTTGGACTGGTTGTCCTGATACTGTCCATATTTTCTCTGTCCTTTGTTCTGTGGGTTGGGGCTACCCTTTCATATCTTTTTTTGTGAGGGTTTCCCCGACCCAAATTGTTGTATCTTTTGTTTGATCTTTTGCTCTATTTTGACGGCATATCGGTAGGCCGCACCCAAGGATGAGATGTCCAGAAATTCCATTTCGGTCTGGATATATATATGCAGAGCACCATGATACTTGAGCACCATATGTCTCTCTGAATCTTTGATACCCAGCTTGGTGCACAAGGTATGGAATATATTTGTGAAATTTGGAACTGCCTGGTCTCTTTCTTCCCGCAGTGTGGTCCATTTGGTATACAAGTCATAATAATTTTCGACAGGGTAGTATTGTTCCTTAATAGCATCCCTGAAGGATTCCCAGGTGGCTATGACTGTAAATAATGAGGGTTCCTCTATTTCCTTTTTCTCACAGAAAGTTTCCCACCAATCTTTGACATGGGGAACGGCTCTGAGGAGCGCAAAAGTAATATTTTCTCTATTCGAAAAGTTATGGATAGAGAAATACCCTTCTAGTAGATTCAACCACTTGTCTACAACATTTGCATCTATATAACCTTCAAATATAGGAATATCAAAGTTTATTTGTACCTTGAAGGGGGCGATGCCTCCGCTCGAAGAAGATGTGTTTCCCGTTGGTAGTCGCCGAAGGATTTGCGCGAAATTATCCATCATCTCGTTCCTCTGTTGCGTGATGGATTCCTCAATCAACAGTTTGAAAGGATCTCCTGTCCCATCATCTTTCTTTTCTCCTTCCATGAGAGGTCTCTTGGGTGTGCGAGATCTTTTTTCCTCAAGAGAAACAAGATCAAGACCCAAATCTTTGTATTCCGACCTCGTTGGGGACATGCATTAAGATGACAAGGAGCGGACCGCTCTGATACCACTGATCTAGATTTTGTGAGCATAATGAAATGACTACAGATTATTACCAGATGTTTAACATAGAATAATAGAGATACAATAAAACTGGTTTTCTATTCAATAAGAAAATAAGCTGAAACTGTAAAATGCAGCGGAAAACAAGCTTGTTGGAATGGTGGCGGCTTATCTCTGAGAAGAGATGTGACGGCTGCGCTCATTTGCAAGAAGATGATTACAATGAGGCTCTCAAGGCCTTTTTACAATAAACATGAGTTTCAAAAACCCTAAACATACAAAAACCTAACCCTAGGAGATGAAGCACCACAAGTCATGTGGTCCCCGTTTGGGTAAATCAGTACATCAACTTCCCGGGGTAGTAACTTTTGCATACGATCTCAGTTTTAGGCGTATGATTTCCCATTGGAAAGATCTATCCAAGGACTACAATAGTTGCACAAAATTTCAAGATGAAATTTTGCAACCGCAACATACCCCAAAAAACGTCGTTTAGGGCCTCAAAACGACTCTGGAAGTTCAGGACCCGAAAAACTGCTAAAAATAGTAAATTATCAAAATTGATAGAAAGTTGTTTTGAGCCAAATGGAAAAGGTGGGTGGCCACCGATATCCACCTGGATCAGTTACAGTGAACAACAATGTGTCCTACTTGATCACATCTCTAACAACTTATGGTGTTATGAAATCTTCCATTATATCTTCTTTCATAAGATCTAAATTCAAAAGCTTTGTGACCATATTCATTACATGAATAACAATGCCCATGAAAAATACTTTCATACCTTTGCTTTGGTGTCCCAAAGATAGCTTCTTGATGTCTTCCTTGCTTTGTTCTTTTGAAATTTTCCTTACCTTTTGTAGATGGTTTCTTTGCAACATTGTCTTCCTTCTTTGATGGATTTATCTCATGCTTCTTTGAGGTGCTTGCTTCAGCATGTGTAGCTTATTCTTTGTATCCAAGACC
>WSFP011407801.1:0-25180 GCA_009831015.1 Picea engelmannii
ATTAGGTTCAAAAGTAATAAAGTATTATGCAAAACGGATTAAGCATATAATAATGAGAAAGGACGTTGTGTACCTTGGAATGATCAGGTGAAATGATAGTACAAGTCAAAATACAGGTGATGAAGGGTATAATAATAGCAAAACGTATGGGCAAAAAGGGTACAATATGTGGTCCTAACATCTTCCAGGTCTCCTTCACTCAAGTGACGAGTACTTTCTTCAACCTATCTGTTGTACTAAGACAATATGCCATCTTGACAAAAGATTAGGTTAGAGGATAAGATCTATGATCAACTTTTAATCCTTCTAATGATTTGATCATAGCTTCAACATGCAACACTGATCAAGATAATTTCATAACAAATCGATGCATATTAGAATAATCACACCTGGGTTGCATCATTCCTCGGAATGTGTTGGATCTTGAGATCCTTATGGATCTATGGAAAAAGATCCCTTCTCCTACAAATACTCTTTAGGGTTTAACCATTAAACATATGTAAGTACATACATCTAATAGCATTTGCAGGTAGTGGCTCCATCTGGTAGCAGCGGTAATCATTACGAAAAAATTCAAGGGTGATTGCAACTGGTTCTACGTCTGCAACTGCAACTGGTATTGCAACTGCAACTACAACTTAGGGTTTTATGAGGAAACCCTAATTTTTCAAACTTCGAATTTTGAAATTCTGATCCAGGGGATAGATGCGTTGGGCTGAGGCGAGTTCGCTGGTGCAGTCGGAATTTCGAAAATCCAACTCGCTTACAATAAATACAGAGGAAAAATTGCTTACTTAACGAATTTTCGATATAATGTGATTACAATAGTTGTGATACTAAATTGCAATCAATCTCTTATCAAGGAATTACATAAGAAAATTTGGAGATATGGAAATACAGAAGGAGCACATAACTCAAACTGAACATAATTTGGAATCTCTGTCTGCACCTATATTAATACTAAAAAATGAGAGTTTTCTCTCTTACATCCGGAAAGAAGCAGCCTTCAACAGATCTTAAATCTGTGTATTTATACCAAATTTGTCACAACTCAAAACGATTGGACTTCTTACAATATTTAATTAAGATAAACTATATCTGAAATGAAATAACAGGATGTAAAATCTGATGAGCTTCGCTGACATTTTCTTCTGTCTCTTCACCTGCTGGGAGAAATGTTTCTTTAGAGGGAGAAGGATAATCAGATGGATAGATTTTCATGGCTCGTCAAAGAATGGATAACAGATGTAGGAAAAGTAACCTTCCGTGGAAAGAATGATAATTAAATGGAGGTAAGCGGGAATTTAGAATGAGATTGAATGAGACAGATGATTGTTTGAAAATGGAAGATAAGGAGGATGAAAAGAAGAAAAGACTCTGTATATTTTTCTACCTGCTTCTAGCTGTATTTTTTTTCTATGGTCAATACATTGATGGCATCTATTCAACAATTCCACTACAAGCCTTGAAGGTTCAATTGTTTCATTCACCTCGAAAGTGAATAAATTATTTTCTACTTGAGGTAGCCTTTCTTTAATTCTTTTCACTTCTCGAGTTGTGGCATGTAATTGTAAGATTTGATTCACTAACCACTTATTGATTTTAATAAGATCAATCTGGCTCATTTTTTGAATGGCTGCCACAGTTTTCTCCTTGCTCTTTATGGAGTTCTGTTGGTTCATTTCTATATCAATTTTCCCCAGGGCTTCCACGATATCAGTTCCCTTAAGATCAATTAGTACTTTGTTTAATGGCGACAACGCTTCTAGGCAAGCCTCTTTTACTTCTCTGGAAAATATTTTTCTCTCTTTTAGATTGGTCTCCCAAGCCTTTAGAGCCATCTCACCTCCTATTTGTTCAGAAGGAGATAGCATAGGAAAATCAGGGACGTTGTCTCTCTGCATTAATATGATGGCTTCTTGAAACTTAGCCTGGGCTGAGCGAGTCTCCCTTTCCTTGATATAAATTTCCTTCAGAGAAAGATCTACTGCATGGTAGCACTTTTGGATGGAATCTATCTTCAGAAAAGGTCCTGCTATGCAACTTCCAGCTTCTCATTTACTTCCAATGCATGAGTTTGGAATGCCGTGATATCTATTGACGTACCTTTGGTTAGGCTCAACCTAGCTCGCAATTGTTCTATTATTTCATCACACTAAGTGACCAATCCATGGTCAGTTTGTGAAATATGATGGAGTTCTTCAAGGTTGGCCTAAAGCTGTTGGATTTGCAGTCGATCGTAAGCCTTGATTTGTTCAAAGTCTTGGATCATCCTGTTCCTGATATTTTGTTCCATGGCAAGTATTTGAGTTTGCAAGTGTTCTACCAGTAGACACTCCTACCATAGTTTTTCGTCCAAATTTTCCACATACCATTGATTGGTTGTGGAAAAATCGCCTAACGAACCTGCAACTTCTTTTGCGAATTCTGTATCATCTCTATCATTCTCGTCATACACCATTCTCTACCTTTTGGTTATCACTCCATCTTTCTGGTGTGATTTTATTTTCATGACGACATTCCTTTTCTTACTAATTAAGAAATCCGAAGGTGGCATCTCTTCGGGTAAGATGGGAGTAAGGTCACTTACCAAAATAATTTCGGAATTAGGATTTCTGAGGCTGGATTGTAGAGGCGTCAATGATGCAATGGGAGTACCAAGCTTCATTGATTGTTTTTGCTCTGTTGTATTCGAGGTACCAACGGGGGTGGCTGGCATCGAAGGGGGTATATCATGTCTCCGCTTCATGTAAGATTTGATCTACTCTAAAGCCTGGGGGCTCAGTTGGTCTGACAATGATGCTTCTAATTGCTGAGTCCATGCCTCCTAACTCTTTGGGGTTTCCTCAGATTTTTGTTTACCAGAGTGGCTCGCTTCTGAACCTGTTGACCTGACTTATTGGGAAGGGGGAGTGGCTATTTTTTCTCCTTGCAGTATCTTAGGTAGGATATTCCATCCATGTCTTTGAAAACTGATAAAACATGTTTGTTGGTCTAGAGGCAGGGTTTGAAATCTGTCCTGCACCTCTTCGTAGGATCCAACTCCCATGAATATTTCATCGTACATGGATTTTTCATGCACATACCGCCTCATATTGAACTGGGCTAGGTGTTTTTCCACAATCTTATGTGGATCATGTCTTTTGAACTCAATGTCAACCAATTTGAATTTTTCCAAAGCCACAGCCTCCACTTTGGAGTGACCAAAATCTAATAATGAAAACATGTCGACCTGGATAGGGAAAGCCAGCCATACGTTTTTCCGTGTTTCCTTCAGCTCTTTGTTGATGCATCCCGTTACTGTCTAGTAGGATATTTCTTTGCATACCAGCCAATCTGGTAAAAATCATGGGAGAGAATGGGGAGGAACTGAGCATCCAAAAACCCTGATATAAGAGAAGTTCCCTTCAATAAACCAATCTGCCAGCTTACCCAGATTTCCCATAATCCTGTCTGAAATTCAAGGAGGTGGGTGACCATACAGGGCTATATGAACAAGAACCACTACATTGTGACATATTTCATAAAAGAAATCCTTGTCTTTTTCCTCCCACAACTTGGAATGGTAGAAGTGAATGGGATCTGCACTGGTCGGGGTCCAAATCCAATTCATCAATGGAAAAGGTGTCATGAAATAGATGGCGTCCATGACATACGTATACATATAGAAAAGGTCGGTCTTCCCCTTTGATTTTGCTATTTTTTATTCAGTAATTCCTTTGGCCAAGTTATCTGACAACATTTTGGCCCAATTAAAAGTATAGTCCTTGACCACCTTATGCATGATAGATACCCATTCCACCGGGAAATGAGTAAGTCTCTTCTTCCTGAACAATCGACAGAGAATCATGGCTACATAAATCATATGAGCTTCCAATGGCGGTGTGGCATACATACCATGAGCGTCGACCCTGAAATTCTTTGGGTGCCTCCACCAGGACCGGATTATATTGGGACAACTCCTGTCATATTGGATGCATTCCCTTTGCTCGAACTCCAAAATAAATGCAACATTGTAAGTATATTTAGGATTGGGGTATATCTTATACATTACTTGGAGGTGTTTTGGTCGGAAAGAACCAACGACAACCTTCTGATGGTTGAGGATGCTCCTGGTCTGGACATCGATGTTTTCCAAAGCCAAGCTTATCATGTTGTTATACAACATGAGTCTCGACCGTGCAACTATATTGTGTAGATATGACTGGGATACATGTCTGAGCTTGGCCATAAAATATTCATCTACTTCATCACCAGAATCCTCTGGACAGTTTATGATTTCCCGTTCCAAAATTTCGAAAACTCGTGTCCAAGTTTTAATAGTGTATGTGGCTCGAGGCGTTGTGTCTGATAAAATATACGCATTTGGGTTTGAAACCTTTCCTGTCGTATTAGGATTATTCATCATTTTCTTTGGTGCCATAATATCAAGAGAACAAATTGAGGTTACTTGTTGCAGAGGAATTGCATGAGCTTCTTAATCAGATAAAACTTGGTAATTTACGGAAGGTGAGAATGAATTCAAAATTGAAGTGTTTTTATTCAAATCAGATGCATTGATTCTAGTATAGCTTCACTGACGAAAAATGTATTAACTTTAATGGAAAATTCTACTTGGCGATCCACGATATGCATTAAAATCATTTTCCTTAACTAGTCATAAATTCCATTAATATTCGACGGTTTGTGTTCTGGAGTTTTAGATGAGACATAGTGAGCATTATCTGAATCCTGAATCTGTGAAGGTTAATCCCTGGATAATATCTTTTAAAGTATTAATTAATCATGTTTAAAAATGTGTGTCAATTTCGAGTGTTTCGGGAGTTCAGAATTCAAGAACTTTAAATATAGCTCGAGAGGAAATTCCCAAAACCCGAAACTGCAAAGTGATTAATTATCTAGTAAAAGTATTAATTAATCATATTTAACTTTAAGCATTTCGGGAATTCGGACTTCGGAGATTTTAGAATATGATAAAGGGTAAGCGTCCGAACTCCGAAGTGAAAAGTCATTAATTATCTCTTGATCACGATTAACATGATTAATTAAAATTTAATAGCTCAACATTTTGATATTTCGGTGATTCGTGCCTTCATTCTTTGTTAAACTCCCAAAGGATCATCTCCTGTATCAATGTATTATGGATGACATCATTCTGGATGACGTGTCTATGAAAGCGAGGTGGTACATGTTAACTCAGGGAAGACTCAATGATACATGTGTATTACGACTCATGTCTTTAAAACGGTTTAGGAAAAGTAGAGAATAGATATCTTCGAGCTTCAGATTTCAGAGATTTTATCGTTAAGAATTGTAGAATCGCTCGAAGTGCGAAGCTCCGAAGCGAATTTTAGTGATTTGACTCTTTAAAATTTAGGAGGCTCCAAAACTTAGAAGGTATTAGGGTCGTTCGATCAAAAAAGGGAAAACTCGTCAACGGTGGATATTGCGTGGAACTTATTTATAGTTTTTTTTTTTTGTAAATAAGAAAAATATATATTAAGTACCTTCCAGATCCAAAGCTGAGTAGAAAAATACAAAGACGTTCCTGCCAAGGTTACTGGACTACCCCAACAGAGGGGAAACCAGTCCAGCTAGCCCCTGAGTCCCCATAATTTAACGTATATACTGTTCACCATCTAAGACAAAAAAAGTTCACATCTAAGCCTTCACTATCTAGGACTTCCCCATATGCTAAAGAAAAAAAGTTAACAGATAAACTGTTCACCATTTGATACTGGAGGACTGACAAGACTATAGAACTAGACACCTGGAGAGTAGTCTGGCCACTTGGCCTAGAGATCCGCTGGCCACGGCTCCTCCTCCACGTACGTTGGTTGATCTGCCCAGAGCTCTCCATCTTTCACATCGCCCGCAGTGTCGTCGGCTTTGCTCTCTCGCGCTACGTCCTGTCCTGCACCTGTTTCCACATCCAGCTCCTCCATTGGAATAGCTTCAGTCGGGCTTTGGGAGAGAGCATCCTGCATAGAAGAGAGAGTCCGAAGGAAGAGCTCCACTTTGGCGTCTGTATCCTAGAGGCGGTAGTGGAGGTCCTCCACCCCCTGGCGGATACCAAAAACCAAATCGTAAAGGGAAGCCAGACTATCTCGAACCTGCGCAGTGTTGAAGGAGTCCTAGAAGTGATGCCCAACTCCCCTAGACTCATGGTGAGGATGATCATCGCAACCTGTATTGCCCAGGGGGTCGAGGCCGGACGTGGGGACATTGGGATGCATCGGAGGGCTGAGAAGGTGCCACAGGGGTGAGCTTGGCGACCTGGGCACCATTGCCATGCAATTGAATTGCGGGTTCATCGGGACATGAGAGGAGGCTAAGAAGAGCTCAGACTGGAGACGGGGGGAAGAGAAAATGGAGGGCCAGTCGGAAGGGGAGACTGAGGGTTGACGAGGCTTCCAAGGCAAGCCCCTCCTTGGTATTCCCCTTGGACAAGTCATGGGTTGGCCAGCATGTCGAGCTGAGGTAGTCCAAAGCACCTGGTGGGGATGAAAGGCCAGGGAATAAGTAAGGGTGAGCTCGAACCAGAATGTTCGATCAGGGTCACACCATGGCAGTGATAGAGCGAGCTCTGTGGGAATCCATCGGAGGCGAATGACCAACATTGCGATCCACACCACACCAAAATGCCAAACGGGAAGGAAGCATGCATTAATGCCCCTTCGCATCACAGTTAATTCCAATTAATCGGCGAGGAGGATGGCGGGCTGTGGCACGAGCCCTTCACGTGGCTCCGTGCCCAGGTGGCTGCTGCCAGCTCCCGCAATTCGCCACGTAGAACGCACTAACACCCCATTCAGGGGGACATCCACCATTATGGCTTTGCGAATACACTGCTAGAGGATAGGGTGATCTTGATCTTGGCCTGAGTTGCACTGGAGGTCTGGTCCCCTCCAAGTAGTACCCAGATTGGCCAAATCGTTCGCAACCTGATTTGCCTTCCTCCCGACGTGTGCGGGAATGATAACCCGAGTAGGATGCATGAGATCCGCAATGATTTGGAGGCCGTGAGACAGTCTCCAGTTGGGAGAAATGCTATCTGTATTTGCCCCATTTAGGAGTCTACGCAACAAGTTGATTATGACTTGAGAGTCCCCCTCGACAAGTAGCTTGGTGAAATTGTAAGTGATGGCCAGTTGCAGTCCTTTTATCAGACCCCAGAGTTCTGCTGCATTTTTTGTAGAATGCCCAAGGGGGCCTACTCCTATGATGAGGATGTGCCCAGAATGGTCACGGAAGACCACTCCATAGCCAACATCTCCGGGATTTCCCTTAGAGGCTCCGTTGAAGTTGAGCTTGATGAAGTCCTATGGGGGAGGGGACCAAAGGGAGGGGCTGCTGGGAGAGGTGGAGGAAGGGGGGGGCGGGGGAGATTGAAGAGGGGGGAGAGGTGACCAGTGCCGGAGGATGGGGATTTCAGAGGTGGGGCAAGATAATTCTGTGCTGGACCAATTCCGTAGGTGGATAGTTTCCAAGATGTTGCGTCGGCATTGCTGCCAAGGAAGAGAGAGGTTTTTGAAGAGTCTTTTGTTCCTTTCTTTCCAAGTTTGCCAGAGGATGAATCCTGGTAGAAGTTTCCAAATGTGATTAAGGAAGGGTGAATGGAATGCCAGATCCCTCTAGTTCACAAGAGTTTCGAGAATGCTATCCCTGAGGCGGTCTGAGGTGCGCATAATGAGTGTCGCTTGGTCTCAAATTTGGGTTGTGTAAGGAAAAGTGTTGAGGAGATGGTTGATAGTTTCTTCTGCCTCTCCACAAAGTATACAGATAGATGGTCCTACAAACCCACGCTTCAATAGGTTTTCCCAGGTTAGGATGCTTGAATGAGAGACCAACCAAAGGAAAAGAGTGATTTTCGACCAATGCTTGAGATTCCAGATTGTTTGCCAAACTTTCGAAGCTGGGAGGGGATCTGATTGTGTTTTAATTTGGTAGGCTTCCCGCGTGCTGAAGGAGCCCTGTGGCCCATATCCCCATCGGAGAATATCTTCTCCTTCAATTGTGGGAATTTTCCTTTTGGCTAGCTCCTCCTGCAAAGGTGCCAGATCGACATGCAGCTCCAGGCCCATGTGTTCCCTCTCCACACGCCAACAGCGCCAGGTGTCCTTCGTGGGATTGTTCTGCCAGTAGTCTGCTACCTTTGTCAGGCCTGCCCGTGTCACTTGGGTACAGATGTCACGTGCCCAATCCTCAGCTTCCAGAGCGGTCCATTGGTGCCAGGAATCCTGCCAGAAGAGATTCGTTTCCCCATTACCTAATTCCCAGAAAGCATGTTGAGTAACCATCTGTCTATTCTGCTTTGCTGCTATCCAAATCAAGGAGCCCAGGTTATCCCCGTCCCAACGGATGAGGCTCTTCTCCACCATGTTTGGTGCGTATTTATTTCTCCAAAGTCTATCCCAGAGTTCTTTGGGGTTTTTCAGCCAACGCCACCAAATTTTGGCACTGAGAACCTTGTTCATTATAACTGGATCTCTTAATCCCAGCCCTCCTTGCTCTTTGGGCCTACAGAGCTTATCCCAGCTGACAAGCGCTATCTTCTTCTCTTTGGTGAGGCCTTGCCACAGGAAGTTCCTTTGCAGGCTCTTGATGGTAGTAAGAACGAACTTTGGGGCTGCCAGCGCGGAAAAGACATAGATCGGGAGGGCTTGAAAGACGGCTTTGAGCAGAATGAGACGGCTGGGGAGATTTAAGGCTCTAAAGGTACAAGAAGAGAGCCTTTTGGAGAAAGAAGACAAAAGGTGTTCCCAAGAGGAATTCCGAAGAGCGCTGTCGATCAGAGGAATGCCAAGGTATTTGGATGAAAGGGAGCTTCTGTTGAAACCAAGGATAGTCGAGATGTGGCGCTGGACCTGAGGGGGCGTATTAAAAAAGAAGATTTGAGACTTATCCTTGTTGCAGTCCAGTCCTTAGGCTTTCGAGAAAGTTTGGAGGATCACCTGGATAGATTTGGCTTCTCGGACGGTGGGGCTTCCCATTAAGAGGGTGTCATCTACAAACTGGCTATGCGAGATAGGGGGAGAAATACCGTGTAGGGGTAAACCTGTCAGCAGGTTTTTTTCTAGAGCTGCATGTATGGAGCGGCTGAGTCCTTCAGCCAAGATGATGAAGAGAAAAGGGGACAGGGGGTCTCCCTGTCTAATCCCCCTTGAAGGGGAGAAGGGATTCAAGGGGACACCATTGATGAGGAGGGAGAAGAAAGCAGAGGTAAGATTAAGGATCCAAGTGACCCAATTTTGATCAAATCCAAACGCTAGAAGCATGGCACGCATATACTCCCAGCTGATCTTATCGAAAGCCTTAGAGAGATCCAATTTGAGAAGCATACCTGGGGTCTTGGTTCTCTGCAAGGAGTGGATGACTTCATGCGCTAGGATGACGCTGTCCATGATTTGTCTGCCCTCGACATAGCCAGATTGCTCTGGAGATATGATTGTTGTTAAGATCGGTTTGAGCCTTCGAGCAATTACTTTTTTAAGGATTTTATAGATGACATTACAGAGAGATATAGGTCTATACTGCTTGGGCCGATGTGCTTGTCCTTCTTTGGGGACTAAGGTGAGAAAAGTTTCATTAAGAGCTTGGAGGACCTTCCCAGTGGCCCTCGAGTCTTCCAAGATCTCCCATACCTCTGTCCTGATCATCGGCCAGCAGTAGTGAAAAAAGTCGTTGGTGAAGCCGTCCGGTCCAGGAGCCTTACACTTGGGGGTGTCCTGAAGCGCCTGATCTACTTCTTCGATTGTGAAGGGTTGGAGAAGGGCCGCATTTTTCTCCGAGGTTACGAGGGAGGGCACATGCCTTGTGATTTTATGAATAGCCTCATGTCTATCTTGGATGGGTTCTGTAAGGAGGTCTTGAAAGTACTCGATTAAAGTTTTTTCCATATCAGCATGGGAGTGGATGGTTTCCCCTTCATCCGAGATGAGATGCGTGATCTTGTTAGAATGCCTTCTCTGGATAGCAGTTCAATGAAAGAACTTGGTGTTGCGTTCCCCTTCCTTGAGCCATAGAATACACGACTTCTGTTTCCATAAGATCTCTTATTGTTTCTTCCTCTCTTCCATCTGTTGGTTCACTCTCATTTCCCGATCTTTTAGCTCATTCGTTAGCCCTTTCTCCCTGATCAGCTGCTGAATCTTGTCCATCTGCTCCGAAAACTCTTTTTGGGAGTTGAAAATGCTGCCAAAGGTATGTTTGTTCCAGAGCTTAAGTGTTTGCTTCAGATTCTTTAGCTTTTGCTGGAATCTGTACATTTTGGATCCATAGGGGATCTCCGCCTGTCTCCACCAATCTTGAATATTTGTTTGGAAATCAGGGTGATCTAGCCAGAACTATTCAAATCGAAAGGGTTTCTTTCCAGGCATGGCTGGGACATCCACCCAAAGTTGAATGGGCCATTGATCTGAACCAGATAGGTTCAGGATAGTGGATTCCATTGCCACCCCGTCCAACATGAGTGATTCCGAAATGAGGAAGCGGTCCAGTTTGCAGGCAATTTGATGTACTCCGGTTCTTCTGTTCGTCCAAGTGTAGAGGCCATTGCTTGCCTCCAAATCGATGAGGTGAAGCTCCTCTATTAGGTTGTTGAATTCACAGGAGTCTCGATCCAACCACCTTGATTCGCCTTTTTTTTTCCGTCAGGGTGCGAATGATATTAAAATCCCCACCGATAATCCATCTATTCCGCTGCGTGAGGCTGGAGGTGTAACACAGGCTTTTGAGAAAATATTGTTTGTCCCTTGGGCTAGCTAGGCTGTAGACACAGGTCAAATGCCCAGGCCGATTTGAGCCGATAAGCCTATACTCTGTTGTGATAGACCATTTGGTGGCGCAGAAGTTTTCCATCAGCACAGCGTTGGTGTTCCAGAGGATAGACAGTCCTCCAGCCATTCCTGTGGCATCGACAGAGGCTACTCCTCCTTGTCTCCAGCAGTAGGGGAGTATTTTGTCCATATCCTCTGAGGTGCATTTCGTTTCCTGTAACAAAACAACGTCCAATGTTTCCACTAAGATCAGTTCTCATAGCATCTTTTGCTTGCTACGACCATTGAGGCCTTTGATATTCCAGGATATAATCTTCATAATGACGGGGGGGTGGGAAGAGGAGGTAAACTGTCCGAGATCAGGTGGATCTGCCCTGAATTCACCATGAAGTTTCCTATTTCTTGTATGAGATTTTTTGTAGATTTCCTCCCTCTCTTCTTTTCATCTTTCTGATCTTTACTTGGGTTTTTAGATTGACTGCCTTGGATTCCCAGAGCTTTACCAGCTCGAGCTGAAGATCCTGCAGACGAGTTGAGGAACACTTTGTGCACCTTCCTCAGTTGATCCCTAGATATGGTGTAGAGATTTTGATGTCGGTAGGCGTGCTCAAGGTGGTCCAGATCCACCCCAGCTAGATATTGCTCCTCTAACTCCATTTCCTCGTCCCCATCTTCTATCTCCTGTGGATCTGGCTGTTACCGAGCCAAGCCCAGGGAAGGGGGAGCTGGTGCCTTACTTTGTGGGGATGGTTCAATATTTTGGCCCTCGGTCTGGGGTTCCTTGTGCAGGGATGGTGCATGCGAGTTTGAGGGGGTTAAGGGGTTTTCAGGTTGGTCTTGTAAAATAGCAAACTTATTGCTAGTAGAGGGATCTTTACTTACCTGATTTGCTTGTTTTATGTTCCCCTGACGCCTTCTTCCTGCTGGTTGTACGAAGACCTCCTTGTCTTTGCCGATATATGGATTTCCTTCCTTGTGAGCCGTATTGAGAGGGCATTCCCTGAAGAGATGACCATGTTCGTGGCATTTCGTGCATCGGAAAGGAATATGTTCATAGTCAATGGTTTGAGACCAGTCCTCGTCGTGGTACTCTAGCGTGATGGATCCTGGGAGCGGCTTAGCTATGTTCAGGTAAACACATATCCGCGCATATGACGTGTATCTCTGCTGCTTGGTGGCTTCCAAGGACTTAACATAGATGCCAATGGTGTTGTCGATGCCTGCTAGAACCTCTTCCAGGAAAAATTCCTGGGGGATAGAATACAGCCTAATCCATACTGGCGCATGGGCAAAGTCTTCCTTTTCAGAGCTGAACTTTTCTGTCAAGAATCTCAGGAAAAGGCCAGCCGAGTTGTAGAAATATGGCCCTCCATCAAAGATGCGATTGCGATCTTCCAGGTTGTGGAAGATGATAGTGACGAATCCTTTGGAGCCCATCTGCAGGTCATAATGACCCCTGGGCTTCCACCAATACTATATCCATTTGATCAAATCCCACTCAGAGGGCCAAAGCCCTAAGAACTTTCCTACCAAGGCATTGTCTCGCATGTATTGTTTCTGCTCCTCTATGCACGTCGAGTTTACGACATATTTTGGGGCCTGAGGCGCCTGTGGAATGCACTTACCCTGTGTCTAAGGGGTTGAGTCTTTTGTAGGGACCGCCTCCTTGTCTGGATTGATATCCATTTCCCGATCCTTAAAGGTCCCCTCTGCTAGAAGCGTTGCGCGCATGTCAGGAGGCGTCTCAAACGTCGGCCTCTTCATTCCTGCTGCGGAATTCTCGTTGGCAGTCACTTGACTATAGGAGACGCCAGTCAACGCCCCCTCCCTGCGATTCAAGAGCCCCTGCAGGGCGGCCATCGGTTGGACGCAGTTCGTGGCGGCTAGGGGTTCCTAAACCCTAGTTGCAGAGCCGACTCAATTCACATAATTGGTTTTCGATTATTTCTGAAAATATTTTTGAATCGAAGTTGCCATTAAGATTCCACAACTTATTTATAGTTAACCGATAATGGAATTGAATTAAAAATAGAAAGTCACTTTCTGAATTACCGTTTCCTTTGGGAAAAATATATTTTCATGAGATGAGGAATATAAAGCTCAAAATTTAGAATTGTATGTGTTCCAACATAAACAATCTAATTTTTTTATGTGGATAATGATCTTTTGGTCTTTGACAAAAGTAACGATTCTTCGTTTGTAAGGAATTCTAGAACGGTGTAATGTTAATTTCATATGGTGAGGGTAGTTTTTTCTAATTGACATTGATAAATGTTGTGTTGTTCAAAATGAATGGTTGTCCGAGTAATATCTTACATATGACTAACAATACTACATTGTGAAATACCTTGCATTACTTTGCATTGATTGACACTAAAGTTTATAATGGTGTGTATTTTTTTTATCACAACCATGGTTTATGTTTATGGTGAAGTATTTGACCATGGTTTGTTGCAATTAGATTTGCCAGGTTGTTGTTTTTAACGATTAAGTGAAGAGATTGGCCTTTAATCCATTTATTCATAATGGAAAATGCATTCTATTTTTTTTGAAATTACAAATTGCACAATGAGGATTGTGAGGCTTGGGGATTCAAATTCTAAGTCAATGAGTTGGGGCTTTGATTATTGCATAGTGGGGAGTTATTGCATTTGCATCATGAGAGATTTACAAGTATGGTAATACTTTTCGAAATGTGTGGAGGTTTTGTAGTATCTACACCACTTCCCTTATGATTTTGTCATTATCTTGGAGCTTTATCATGTTTCCATTCAATATGATTTGAGATTGATTTTGTCACATTAGTTGAGAATCTTGTGGTGCTTAGGTTTTTGTATGTTGAGGTGTTCCATTGCGATGCAAAACTTATAAGTTTAATACAAGGTTTATGGTTCTCAATGTTGATGCTTTAGTTGCTTCCAAATGTAGTGATCATCGTCGGTATTTTATTGGGGTGTTGTCTAACTGTTCTATGTTTTGGTCCTTTTCGTTGGAATCTGACGACATAAATCTACACAAAATCACAATTTGTGTTGTTTAAATTGCATTTATGAATGTAGAAATTGATTCAGTGTGTTTAAAAACCCATGTGACACTTGCATTATACATAATTAACCACTCAAATGTGCAGATCCAACAATTTCTCACCGGATTTTAGGAAAAATCAAACACAAAATATCCTCAAAAAAAGGGCCAAAACTTAGAACAATTAGACTATGACTTTTATTGAATAGAATTTGTGTATTATCTCACTTGTGACCACACACTTATTTGTCTAACTCACCACTATCGAATTTGATTTATAATGATATTGGGCCTATTTTTATTTCTCGAAGGTGGAAAAACCTATCATAACTCAGTTGTCAATCAATATCGAGGACAACCATCACTGTCTACTATTAGCAAATGCGGGTTGACTTGTCACTGTTATTCAAGGAAAAACACACCACCTAAAATAACCTATTGGTGGTTCGTAAGCTTTCACTTCTACTAGATGCTTGTGTTGATGATTAAAATTGTCAACGAAGTTCCGCCCGCAAAGTGTTTCTAAAGCCTATTATTATAAAAACTAAATAATACTAGTAGGTGGGACCCCCTCGAACCATTGGAGATCAGATCTATTCATTTTTGTTTATATGATTATGTGCGACACGACTTACATGGTTGATGAAGATCTTGTTGTTATCAGTTATGATTTGAGCTTATGAAGTGTTGATTCCTTATGTTACTACAACCTATGTTATTCATTAATGTCATTGTTGTATGTTCTTATCACACCTACACAACAAACATGTTAGTAAAATTACATGAAGGACAAATTTGAGAGAGGCAAAATGCTATAACAAATGCAAAGAAAAGGGACCTAATTCGGCAAATACCACATGCAAACAATTAGGAAGGAATAAGAAACAATGCAAACGGATGGGATTTTAACTACCCCATATACTATACTACATGCATAAAAATCTTAACGATTATGGTTGGATCCTAGCTAACAAGTGATGATTATACGATTTAATTGAGTTATATGTTTAATACACATATGGTATGGAACGTTGGTGGCGCATTTGGCCAGGTCATAGTGCTAATGGTTATGTGAATTGTTATATGGAACTTGGATTGTGTTATGGCACAAGTTAGAAAGGTGGTATGGTCTATTGGTTTTAAATATGGTGATGGTCTCGATGCATGGGTTGATTGATGGTGTTAATGGAGGCCTCGTTGGCATGTACCATTAAATTAATGAATTGTGGGTGGAGGCGGCGTGCATTTACTGCACGTCACCTTTACTCCTCTCATTAGCCGCCACCCTAATCGAGCTATTGTTCGGTCTTGTTGTTGTGATTATGCTCTGATTTCTTAGCAGGAAGGAACCTCTCGGGCAGATCTCGTTTTAAGGAATTCGATCACAGGTATGTATTTTTTTTGGCCATTCGTGACTCTGCTTTGGTTATGAAATGATTACCGGCTCAGGTGTATTGGTTTGTGTTTTCCTAAGTGTTTCAACTGTGTGAAATTTGGTTATTTTTGGAGGGTTCCTCCTACAATGATATTGAATTCGTAGAGGTTATTGGTCTCCCTGGGTGATAGATCTTGGTTATCACCATTGTTTGGTGAGAGGGTTTTCATTTAGTCTTGGGTGGATAGCTATCTTCACGCCTATCACTAAACACAACCCCTGGCTTTCATGGGTTTGATGGTCGGAGATTTTCTGTGTCTCTATGTTTTGTTCACTTCGACATTGATTGATTACACCACCAGGGGTCATGAAATGAGGTTCTTGTTCTTCCTCGGCCCTGTCTTCATCCTTGGGCTAATATTGTTCACTCAAAGAACATGAGGGTTACACCATGTGTGCATTAAATAACATTGCCAGGCAAAATTTAAGCTTCACTTTTCTGTTGTGACCCCCTGTCATGAATTTTTTACCTGTCCACGAATGGGCCTCTCTGCGTATACACCATTAGCCTTGGGTTCTCACCATTATAAGAGTGGCTCTGCTCTCCCTGTGTTGGTTACACAACAAACCTTGGATTTCTTATTTGAAGAGTGATAGAGAATACCAGTTGGGTCTCTTGGGTTTACTACTTGGATGGTTGTATAATTGTCGATTATTTTGAGAACAGGCTCGCTCAGTTGGTCATATGACAGTCGTGTTGGTCGGTATATAGTCACTGGCTCAATTATAATAGTGGTAAACCCTACATTACCAATTGCACTTTCAAAGCACACAATTACTCACCTTATGTTGATAGCTCATTATTGTTAATGGAAAGGGCCTCTGCCCCGATTCAATTGGATGTGTGGGTATGCATAATTGCCACAACTTGTTAGGTTGTTGATTTTTTAAGACAATGATGAGTTGTTTGGTAGATACATAGTCACTGGCATTTGCACTGATGATTATTTGAATGTTTACTAGCATTGGTGAAAATGATTGACATTGCTCATGCCATGTTGTGTGTTTGCAAAATAAGCAATGGTTGTGGTAACTGTGGTTTTCTTTTGGGGCCGAACGATTATTGAACCGGATGACTTTGGGAACTATATTTGTATGATTGTTTAAGCCTGAAATTGTACAGCATAGTTGATCACAGTTGGACTAAATCAAAGTAATATTGTGTTAAGTTGATGATTCAACAACGAATTGAGCTATTGTCGTGACTGTGTGTTTGGTTATGTAAAATAGAAATATTGCATCATGTTTTTTGGGTGGCTGCGCACTGGGTATAGTATGGATAGCTTGAATTTCACAGAGTTTTAATAATGTTTATCGATCATATGTTATGAAGGTCATGTTGTCGAGGCTTTATCATATTGGATGGATGGCCCATCTCTTTAAGCCACATTGAATTTTTTTTTTTATAGTCGCAGAGTTACATTGCCTGGGCGAATTACCCTATGCATAAGTTGGGTTTAAATGGTGACTGTGGGTTGTATGTTTAATTGTCAATCTGAGTGTGGCATTTCGGTCTTGATTATTTTGGTTACTATATATATATATATATATATATATATATATATATATTCAACGAATGCCATTGCATTTAAATGATGGGCACGATTGCAGTGATAACGACTTCATTGTTAATTTGAAAACATGATTTTTTTTAGTATTATGGTGGATTGAAGAAATGCATGGGCAATGGTTGATTTTGATAGTTACAGATTGGGAATGGGTACTGTTCATAAATTGTTATAAAATGTAGAGTGTGTGAATGAAGGGAACATGACCTCTTACAAATTGTGTGGAATACATATTGTTTTGTGATGGCATTGTGTTGGATATTTGATTATTGGGCAGTGAACTATTTAAGTACATAGTAATTGTTATTTGGTGCATCTATTCTTACTGCAGAATGTTTTATTGATCACTTGATTAATTTCATGAACAATAATCGTTATCCTCCCCTTCCATTATTTCACTTTCCGCTAATTACAAACCCTTTCACCTCCCATATTCATTTTTTCACTCCTTGTTCTAAGATTGATTACAGTCAGAGAATTTATGTGTTAAAATGGATGAAAGTGGCAGTGTCTTGGGTGGATTGCAGTGAGGTTTTATTGGCTTGATTTACAGTTGATTGTTGTTGTCATTGAGCAGTGACCATATCTTCTCCCCTTTCATTATATCATATTTCTTCTCAATACAAACCCCTCACATATCTCAGAACCCTTTTTCACCCCCTTGCTTGTTGATTAACAGTAAAACAATTTGTATGTATTAGATTGCATGAGTCTAATACATTTATGACCCAAATCTATTTCATTTTTTTTTTTAAGAGTTGTCATGTATTGTTAATTAAAAGACTATTTTCTAATCGATCACGCATTCAGGATGAGTTTTTTTAGTCAAGGTAGCCATGGTCGAGGAAACAGAGGTAGAGGTAACTGGAACCGAGGCCCAAGAAGGCCTAGGTTCTCCATACATTTTGATGTTGATTCACAAGAGCTTGGCCAATTGTTTCATACTGGATTATTCAATTGGATTGGGCAGGGAATAGTCCAACCTAGGCCTGAAAGGCCTCCTTTCCAAGCCCCGCAAACACCCAATATCCCTGTACCTCCTCATATGTCATTACACCTGAGGTCCCTGAAAATGATGGATGGCAGGAGACTGTCCACTCGACAGTCTCCCAACATCGTGGCTGGCCCAACTTGTCCTTGCCTACTCCTATGCCTATTAACCCCATTGCCCAAGCTGCCCCTGACCACTTGCCAGTGCAATCCTCCCATGCTAGTAAGAGATTGAAAACTGAGGCACACCATGCACTTGATAAAGGAAAATCCATTGCTGCCCCTTCCTCACCCTCCAATGGCTCTGACAAATCCATGTCTTCCCGGATGCATTTGAGGGACAATTGTTCCCACGTGATCAGTGAAATTAGGCCTAAAGGCTCTGCACAGCCAAAGGAAAATTCAGAAAAATCAAGAAGTGACAGTAGCAATCAAGGAAGGGTTGCATCACAGACTGGGAAATATGGTTTCTAAGTTTTTATTATATCTATTGTTTTATGACAACTGACTTTGGGAATCTTTGGACAACATGTTTATTTTGGATATATGAGTATTATTTTGAAATAATTTCAGATTTCATGAGTTTTAATTGCCAAGAGTGAATATGTTGATGGGAGGCACAAGGAGGTGTCTTTTTCTTAACTAATGGTTATGTTATGATTGTTATGAACCAAAGGGAGTTACAAGGGGTCCCACCTACTAGTTATTATTTAATTATGACTCTTAATTATAATTATTACGCTTCCCCCTAACTAAAGTTAGTTGAGTCTTTTGATTAACTTAACTAATAAGTTGGTTCAACCGCTTCAACCAATTCTAAATTGTTAAAAGCAAGAAGAAAGGGAGGAACATGAGGAGGATAGAAGCAGAAGCATGCTAAGGTTTTCTCTTTGAGTTTATGTTGAGATAGTTTAGTTTTCATTAATTCATCAAGGCCTAATTCTCTTTTTTGATAGCAGGGTCTTATTGTAGACAACAATATTCAAGGCTGAATCAAATCATTCAGACACTTGTTTTTCAGAGGTGTTGATCTATCTTTGATATTCTGTGTAGACTTGTATGTTTGTGAATTAATTTTCATGACTGATAAAGGCTATTGTGCAGAGTCGAGTGGGAAACAATATGTGGCAAGTTGATCCAACTTTTAGAGATCATTTTTGGTTTTCTGTTAGAGGTCCTTTTGTATGTTCCATCGGGGATGTCTAAGTTTGACTTTGGTCCAAGATTTCTGTATGAAATTTTGTAAATAAAATGAATCTTTGGTGAATTGGAATGAAATAAAGGATTTCTTTATGTCTCGTCTATCTCTATTATCATCTTGGTGTCTATAATTTTGTTCTTACATTTATTTCAGCAACTGTTATATTCAGAAAATTACATAAAAAGTGAATTTCCAACAAGTTTTTTGTTGATAAAAGACTAGCCTAAGCACTCGTAATTAATACTTTTGAGTTAGGATGTTATTTTTGTTGGCTATAAACATAGGGTGATATTCTCGTCTACTTTGCTTTAGCCAAGTAAAGTCTGAAAATGCTTGAGTAAGATCATTTCATATCTTTTCCTCAACAACTTGCATTCAAGAAGACACGTTCTTATCCAATCAAAAACAATTTTAGGTCTTCCAAAACCAAAAGACAGTGTCAGCCAAGAAAGTATTTGCAAGTAAGCCAGAATCCTATGCTAGTCATCATCGAGGCTCTAGCAAAGTAGTCATGTGCTTACAAGTGACATCTAGCTCTTAATCCTATACATTAAACCAAATACTAACCCTAGTTGTAGTCTAACCTCATACCTAAATGAAACAATATTGTACCTTATATATATGTTTTATGAGCCTATGATATGAAAAGAGATCATACTTCATAACCAATAGGCTCACAAAGCATCTATTAGATTTATAAAATGATATACACACTATGAGAGTAGAGAGTCAAATATATATTGTATAGATAGAGGAATAGGAAGAGTTTAGAGGCCTTGACAGGAGTACGTAAGAACGAAGAGTTAGAGATACATTGATCATATGAATTCAATTCCTATATATTACTTCGTCTTTTGGATAGAGTGCATACTAGTTGTCTTAACCTTATAAGAACAAAAGGTGTATATGTTTGTGAATAACACGGGTGGAGAAAAAATAATAGATATGTAATAATATATTTTCCAATTTCTTGATATGTGTGCATTATTACTAATGTGGGAAGATATTCAAATATAAAAAAATTATAGGAGATCAAGTATATTAAAAGATTGTTTGAATTCTATAAATATATTAGAAGATTGTTGGAATTCTATACATGTTGTTATATATATACATAGGTTTTTTTTTATAAATTTTGTGGTCACTTTCTTACATTTATGGATGATATACCAAGTGAAAACCTATTGATGTTTTATTTGGTAGGGTGTTATAGAGTTATTTTCCACCTAATCATTAGATCATTATCACTTAAAGATCACCTAATCACTAGGTCATTATCCCCTAGAAACCCCTCATTTTAACCCTTAAAACCTACCACTTTTTACCTGATTTTCTAGCCAATTTCCCACCTGGTATCCCTTTTCCTTCACTAAGGGTGCAACCAAAAGGGTTCTTCGCTCTTTTTGGCCTGCCAAGGAGCGATCGATCACTCTGTCTATGTGTCTAGGGAGCAACCAAGTCTATAAGCTCCTATTTTTGGATTTGGTTTCAATGGATAAGACCTCCCACTGATTTCTCGGGGTTTAGCCTTGAGAAGGCTTCCATTATGAGCTCGATAATATTATCCTAATAATTATATGGCCTTATCCCTAAAGCCCTATAAGAAACAATCCATTTTCCATGGGAAAGGGGGGGAAAAGAGCTAGCAAGGTTACTCTAGTGATTTGGTTGCAAGACTTGGGCAAGGAGCTTGGAAGCAGACCATTGCATCAACTTCTCATTTGTAAGTTGTAATATTGTTTCTTTGATTAATATAAGACATACTGATGTTTCCCTCTATTCAATTGTTCATACAAGTTTATGTATTCATTGGTAGAGAATTAGTATAATTATGTGTTATGATATACTATTAGATATGTTGTCAATCCATGCATGATTTATTTGATATTTGGGAGGATTTCATATTCTTTGGTGGTTTTCAAAATTTCATGTATGAATTGGATCTAGGAACATCCTTAGTTTATGTCTCTATTCTTGTCTTAGGTGCTGGTAGAACTTAAGGGAGCTCAACTCCTGTAGGGTGCAAAATCCCTACACCAGATTGACGACCATACTGGAGAAGTTTTTCTCCATGTATTAATCCCCTTAGATTGTTGAATTTTTGAATATTCTTTCTAGAGATGTCTACCCTTTTAAGTTCTCTTGTTCCATCCCAATCATTGCCCCACTCTTTTCTGAGTCTAGTTGAAGAAACCCATATCCCATATTTGTCAGATCTCATCTAGATCCACCTTTTTCTCACTTCCCAGGTTCGGTCACCCTTTCCTTGTGTACACAGAGTGACCAACCTCCTTTGGTTGCACCTTTTTCTCTATAATGGAGCGACCAATCCTCTTTGGTCGCCCTTTTTTCTCTATAATGGAGCGACCAACCATCCTCCTAGGTTAACCATGTGTGACCACACTTTCTGGTCTCCCTTCACAAGGAGCGACCAATCACTTTGTCTCCCTTTTCAAGGAGTGACCATTATCTTAAGAACCATTTTTGAAGAGTTATCCTTCGAAAAACCCACTTAGATTTGTTTTTTGTGGCCCTCTTCAACACTCCAAATCCACCTTGGATCTACCTTAGATTTATTCTTGTGAATTTTACAATTTTTTGTGATTTTTTTTGTTTTTTTCTTGAAATTGTTTCCTCTCTTTCTGTATGCCACTCATATGTCATCTTATTACACTTCTTGTTGCAATGGTCTGACCAAAAATGTCTGCCTTGACCTCCTCAAGTAGTCTACATATCCTTGGCATCTCCTTGAGAGATTGTTTGGAGAAATTTATCTTTGATTGTTTTTCCACTCACTCTTTGATTGCTTTGAGTGTTGATTGATTTTTAGTCATTTGGAAGACTTTTTTCAGTTTTGAAGCCTTGAGTTTTGCGTGTTTCGATTTAGAATCTTTGATTTATTCCTTCTTATCTACTTTTCAGTGCATCAAACATTGTAAATTGAAAGAAAAGAAATAGAAGGAATAACTTTCAAATTGTATTTACTTGAAAAGAAAAAGTGAAAGCATAAACTTTTGTTGGAGTGTTTTCAAAAGTGGCTTATGAAAGTTGTTTTCTTTTATATTGAAAAAACTTCATTTCATCGTTTGGCATTGTTGTCCATTTCATTGAAAAGAAAATTAAGATTGCATGTTTTTGAGTGCTTAGTTGTCATTATAAATGAGTAAAGAACTCCCCTCCTTGCTTTAGCTAGCTTTCATCGAAAATGAATTATTGCATTTCATCATTCTCTACACCTTTTTGGAGTCGCGTCCTTTAAACATCATCAATTTCACTACCGCACCCTTGAGTAAATCAATAGCCATAAAATCAAGCGCTTAATAAAAATGATCTAGCAACCTTTCTTTTTAGGGCTTGTACATCGGCAGTAGATTAGGATGAGGTTTAGAATAAGTTGTGAGGTGAAATATCCAAAGCAACTAAAACCAACTTATAATCTTGTAATAGGGAGATATAATTCAATTTTCGTATCAGCATATCCGGGACCCCCCTCTCACACAAGGGATAAACACAAGGTTGTGTGCGGGAGAACATCAGAGATTACCCCTACGAGGCTTAACCAAACGTAGTGGAACGTTAGTATATTGGAGGTTCTTCTTGAGAATCAATTGTTTTCATTTTTTCTCAGAACTTTGTGAATATCGAATCTATTCAGGGTCCTCTGGAGATTTTTCTAGTCCTCTTATTCTTAGTCCTCTTGGAGAATTTCGGACTTGATATCCTTCCCATATTTTCGGACCCGACTATCGACTGTACCCTCCTGGAGGATGACTGTGAGTTGGTGACCTTATTTTCCATAATATTTAGGGTCTTTACACAAGGTGACAGTGAAGGGGAGTCTTCACTGTACCTGGGTCAAACATTGGTTAAACTCATTCAGGCTCCTTGAAGGGTCACCTGTGGTTCTCGCTGTAAGGGGATTTTCACTGGGGCTTAAGTTCATTAAGCATGTTACCAACGTAACTGATCCACCCACTCATCCTATCCCCTTCTCATGTGTTCCCGCGATGTTGGATTTCATCACCAACTAGTACATTCATTGTGAGAATTTATTGGTTTGTTTTCTAGATTTTCTAGAGCGTGTTTTTTGTTTTCTTAGTGCACCTTAGGGTTGAGTCTGTATATATGGCACCAGTGCCTGGGTATACCAACAAAGGAATCCATTTTCCAAGGATATCATTTGTCTCTCCTTCTATGATACACGTTGGTCCACCTTACATCGCAACTTTGACTCTTCCCGGTCTCACGATTGGTTTACCAGTTTTGTTGTTTTCCACTCCGATGAACATCAATGCTCCTAATGCTTCATCTATAAACACTTCACCCCAGATCATCAACCTCATGTTGATCCTCTGCCTTCTTTGCCCATAGGGTCTTCTTCTTGTTCTTCCTCTTTTCCTAGTGAAATCTCTACAACTAGTAACCAGACGTATAAGAAGAAGAAAATGAAAGATTAAGAAGATGAAAAACAAAAAAGAAGGAAAGCTTCCAACCACTGCAGAACACATTGGAAGCGATCAACCAAACTCTAGGCATCATGATGGGAGTGTTGATGGTGTTATCCAATCTAAATGTAACATCTCGTTCTATTGATCACACTTATATTGACTTATTCTTTGAGGACACGTCTGTGCAAGTGATCTGATTATGGTACATTATGATTTTGTTTCGATTATGAGTTATATATGATGATGATGATGTATTGTCATTATTGTTACTTTCATATGTATATGTATTGATAGATATTATTGACGAGTTCTCCTGAGTGTGCAGGACACATGACATGTTATGGATGTTGATGGAATCAATGGACTTCCTTGGACTCTGGATTGATTCAGGGAGTGGATTTCATTTTGTTTGAATATTTCATTTTACGCAAATATGATATATGATTGATTACAATATGATATATTTATATGGATTATTGAGACTGTTTTTGTTAGTGGATGCAAGATTGACAATGCTTGCTAATCCAACTCACATAAGGAGTAAAGGGGTCATGCACAAAAACTAGGCATTTGAGGGAGAGGTGTGACAATGTCTCTATCACAACCTACTAGCACTCTCGCCATGATTGGAACTGTAGGTTAACGATTACCTAGTTCGAGAGGTACACGATGTCGTGAGGGCAGACCGAGGCAGTTGCTCACGAGGAAATTTAAGGGGCATGCAATAAGGCAGAATCCTTATTCCTTGGAATCCCTTAGTCTCTCACAAGGTCGAACGAATGGAGTGTTGACTCTAAGGGTCAGACAAACTTCCAAAACCAGTCAAAGTCGAGTAGCATCCTTGGAGCACAAAGGTGCGTGTTGAAGGGCACGTCGCGTAATTAAAATGTGAATCAATAAATGTATATGGCCTAGAAAATTAATAAAATGCTTAGACATTTATAGGAAATAGTATTAATTAATCAGTAAATTATAAACTTAGAAACATGACCAAAGTCTAAGCCTAAATCTAGACTAAGTATAAGTCTAAATCTAAATATAGGACTAAATAAACTACAAAATATGTTAAAATATTTAAGATAAAATCAAACTCTAGGAAAAGAGGAAATACAAATTTAAAGATTGGGAAAATTTCTCATGTGTGCATTGTTATCACATAATTTGTACTTGCCCAAAGCCTAAGGCAAGTGGATACAAAATTGGCGTAACTGGGAGTGACCTATCATTGCCACCTTAATAGGAAGTCCCTTTCTATCTAGGATTATGTTGCAGTACCCCAGGGGAGACGTCCTTAGTGACCTAAGGGTTTGAGAAGGCTAAGGAAAATGATATAAGAAAGCCTCTCCCCTCTCACAAGTCACTTCAAAAGGTTCTTGTGCCTTATTGGAGATGAAGCAAAAGATAAATGTTGTGTACCTGCCCAGAATAAGACAACAAAGAGAAAAAATGACACCTTCCAAGTACCAAAATGATATAAATGCTTCATAAGGCAGTGAACTTTAAAAAAATAGACTGACTAATATGAAATTGTAGAAGTATTACAATTTATAACAGCAATGATAAATTTATAACAACCACAATAATTATGCTTCGAAATGCTTGATAAAAGACTATAAATGATAGATTTAACTATGCCAATTGATACTCAATAGTCACAAGCAAGTTTAGCAAGATCTAGCTAGCATAAGATGTCACTTCTAAGGTGAGATTGTTGTTGTAAGATGGATGTATCAATA